>CM035419.1:46244465-46251965 GCA_020310875.1 Ceratopteris richardii | reverse complement strand
TTCACTCTTCTATATGATGACTTTACTTTTTGCAATCATGGCAAATTCCCTTCTTTATGATAGTAGAGGTAGATGTAGACGAAGTAGACCTTGCTTTAGGTGTAGATGTAGTAGTAGTTAATGTAGAGGTAGAATGAACATGAAGAGGTTCATGACATTAACACATTAATGCAAAGCAATGGTATTTTTTAGGGGGTTTACAAGATCATTTTGGAAACAATTAATCAGTATAGCCCTAGTTACATCACTACTAAGTGCACTTTTGATTATTGGAAGTTAAATCTCTTCTACCTTGGCTCAAAGGGCAGATAGGGTCTTGCTGACTGATAAACTCAATGTAAGTTTGTACATGAATTGGTTGTGGCAGCAATGGAAATACAGAGTTGCGTGATCGGGTTCCTTTCTCTTAGCTGCAAGCAAATCTGTCTTTGCATGGCTTATATTACAGCATGGGATCTGGTGTGGTAGTAAGCTTTAATCGTTTACATAACACTTAGATTACTTGCTCTTTCTCTGATAAGGAAGAATCACATATTCACTTATTTGTTGATTGTCAACATGCTAGGATATACTGGAATTGGCTACATACCAAATGGTTGTTCTAGGAGAAAACCTTGTCAGTGGCAAGAAATTTTGTTGGGTGTCAACTATTTCATAGATATTTATATGTGGAACATAGTGAGACTTAGAATTCTGTATATTTTGTGGCGTGAAAGACCCAATTGGTCTCCAACTATGAAAAAATTCTTGACATTTACTTTCGAAAATAACGAATCACTCACTTTTGCATGTAAAAGAGTTAGATTTAATGAAGATTTCTAAAAGAGTTAAATTTAATGAAGATCTCTTTCAAGGAGCACAAGTTCGAGGATATTGATCCTAGCATAAGCATTACCTATGAAGAATGGAATATTTTACAAAGTAGAAGTCTTGCCTGGGACCGCTCTAAAGTTAGTCTTCTCATGGGACACGATTCGCCATGCCCGCTGGGTCTCAGATGGCATAATGGTAATTGCCTAACAAAAATCCTGAATATCAAATTAAACATTGATTATCAGGTCAACCTCAACAAGAAGTGGTGCCTATCATGGACGTGGCTTCGATGGGATATGAAGTTCATGGCTATTTGGCACCCTCTCATAGGAAACAAAAAGTTTGTCCTCTTATGGCAAATTCATCGGGGAATCTGGACCAGCCTAAAGGCTAGCAAAATTTGTGGGGCATCTCCTTGGTGCAAGCGTTGTTGCCGGTCCATTGAAGATGTTGGTCACATCTTCTTTACTTGTCCGAACTCTAAGAGGCTTTGGCAGATTGTCGTAAAGAAAATTAGACTTCAGAAGCATATTTGTTGGAAACAAGATCTGTCGGAGTAGTGATCGGCCGCTCGGCAACTCTTTGGAATGCCATCAGAGGGGAGGTCCTCTGGAAGATTTGGCGGAAAGATGTGCTTATAACTTTGGCGACCCCCCCAAAGAGTGGTTGATTGAGAAATTGTTGTTCCTCCTCGGTAAAAGAATCACCAACTGTAAGAAATCCCCCCCTTTCAGGCATCATAAAGTGCTCCTTCTGATCAACAACAAGGTTAAACCCAAGTGGGCCCCACATGAGGGTGATGAGAGGGTTTAACCTTCTTTGTAATGCCATCTAAACTCTCTACGATCTATCCCTGCATTGTGGGACTTGGGGGATCCTGTGGGCACTAGTCCTCTTCACTTGTACTTTCCTTTTCCTTTTATTTAATACAAGGCCGAGAAAGTAGGCTAACGCCAAACTTCCTTAGTATTAAAAAAACAAAGCCTTCAAAGCTCCACTAGAGAAAAAAGAAAAGGTGGACAATAAAGCACTCTTGGATGGACATAGAGGTCATGCTCTCGTTATACATGGTGTTCAATCATTTTCGTTATACATGGTGTTCAACCATTTTTACCCAAGCAATTTGGAGATTGCCACAGAAGATGGATCCCCAAAATATACTATTGCGATGACCTCGATCTGTACTAAATCCAATCCACCAAATTTAGTAGGTTGGCATATGTGATGCCAAATGAATGAAAACAATAGTTTTAGTAGTATTTTCATCCACTAGGAATGATTCAATTATGTGCTAAAAATATACAAAATATCTCTCCAATTAATAAGCAACAAATAATACACATTGAATAGGTGTAAAATAGTTTGAGCTAAGGCCATTCAATGGGTCATGAGGAGGATAAACAAAGGCCATTTTAAACTTTTCCACAATTCCAATTGAAATAAAATTTGTGTTATGATCCATTGCATTTGATCTTTACTAGTTAAGAGGGTATTCGGATGTCTAAAGCTATGCCTCCATGGAATTATGTTTCCATTCCATGGCAAAGAATGAAAATTTGACAAGCTACATCAATAAAAGCAAACTTTTTAATATTCATACATAAATTAGTCCTCGCGCTAAACCACATGATAGTCCTAGCGCTAAAGCAAACCACATGTCACTTTAGGGAAAATGAGTGTATCTTAAAAAATTGGACAACATTCTTATATAAGCCATAAAATGTGATGCCTCAAATAGAATGATGTTGTACTTCATAATCGAACATATGGAATATGGACTAGAAGCAATAGAAAAGAACATTGGAATGAAAGGACATCATTGACATGATCATTTTCTCATTGGAAGGGATTCGGTACTCTATGATTACTGTCTATATGGGTAGTGGCAAGTGTTATCTCCACCGATAAATAATAAGCCTTGCTATATAAGAATCAAAGCCCATTTTTCACATATTATTTGAAATGAAATCCCATATCATATGATCAAACACTTTTTCAAAGTTTAATTGCATAAAGACAATTTTCTAACAGGATTGGAGGGCATGCTCCATAGCCATTTGTACTTCTGACAGTATCAGATATATGCATGCATACTCGTAACTCAACCAAAGTCCAAAGTATAAGACCTAATGGATCAAAACTACATATGTGAAGAAGGAACGCCACTCTATGCACCTTAGTGTGTTTTTGCAAATGTACTAAACCCAATCAACCATATTTATAATGTTTTTTAGGCCCACAATCAAGTCAAAGAGAATATAGAGGTAAGGTGGAGAATAGACAATACATGAGAGAGATGAAAGGAGTTATGCCCTAGATATATTCATTACATTAAGTTGAAATGAAGTTACAAGGTAACATAAAGAAATGCAAGAGATGCTAGTTTTCCATAACTCCACAATCTCCAAATTTCCAAAGCTGAAGATTGTCTCTTGCAAGTAGAAAGGCTTGAAGTTGTCGCACACCTTGTAGACGATGAAGAAAAACCAAAGGAACACCTACAAGCTAGCTCATGAAAAGAGCACTCCTAAGTGATGATTTAGTGCACTCATATGTCTTTTTAAAGGCTTCGTAGACTCTTGGGAAAATCAGCCACAAAAAGCTATTTTGTTAAAGCTTCATTTTGACCCTGATTTTAGTGTCAAGTACCCTTAGTGTCAAGTACCCGACTATTATATATGGTTGGATAGCTCTCAAGGAGTACTAACACATGATGTAATAAAAATTTTGACCACCATTTTCTAGAAATGGGACCATTTTTGACCATTCTTGTTCTTGTGACCTTCAAACTTTATGATATAATTTGTTGCCTTTTGAGCACCTAGTGGAAAGTTGCTCATATGTCCAACAATCCGCTCTTAACCTGACGCTAAGGGAATATGTTAGCTAGGTATATATGCTACTTGTTGAAATTATTATTTTTAATAATGATTTAGGTACTTGCTCATTTTTAGATATCATGTTAAGTATCCACTAGTGCACACAAGGACCTTAGACATGAAGTGCACTCCCATAACACACATCACAAGGAAAACACACAAATCCCCCACTCTTGTCAACCGAGTACTACTTGAAGGATAGAGACAAATATAGGATGCAAATTTAATATAGCATATAGACTCAAACATACTCCTAAGATCATGAAGGTTGGCTAGTCCTTTTCAAACAAAAGTTCTACGCTCTCATCTACACAAGATGGTAAGGTGCGCTTGGTTCGGTGCGTTCCATGCATTTAAGGTGTGAGGACTGAACCTTAGGTTCGAGGTAAGGTGTTTAAGGTCCGTTTAGGGTTTGTTAGGTGCATTTAAGGTGTGAGGCCGGCAGATGCTATCTCTTTCTCTCTAGACTCCTTCAAAGGCTAAAGCTCTCTCTCTCTCTCTCTCTACCTCAAGACATGTGCATAATAAAGTGACAAGTCCAATCAAATATATGAAAAAGGGATTTGATACTATTCTAGCTAGTTCTTAATGGATTATAGGACTCAATGCAAAATAGGTAGTTCCTTATGGACTATAGCTAGTTCCTAATGGACTATAGGTTGTTCCTAATGGATTAAGGATATGTAATGTCTCTCTCTCTCTCTCTCTCTCTCTTTGCTTTGAGTTTTGCCTCGAGAATCAGGAATGTTGGGGTTGTGGACAAGAGGGGGGTTGAATGCTATAAGCTCTTTGATGCTTGAAATGCTCATAGGTTAAGGTTCCAATAGGTAGTATCATCCCTCGGTAAATGCTCTTGGGATATGTGCTTGCAAGCGAGTACAATAAAAGTGCAAGAGTTTCCATGTGCGTTGTGACCTAAACTAATGGTTCATAAGATGAGAATCCATCGATAGAAATTAACGGACCGAATCATACCGAACAACACGTCCTTGATCACATAAATCTTCCTCCATGACTACCAAAATGTAGATGCAAACTGCCATGTACATGGTTAAATGGCTAACTTCAAGAAGCACTAGAAGGTTGGCTAGTAGTTTGAACATCGCTCGGAGGTACACATAGAAGCAATGCTCTCCAATCTGCAAATTCAGCAAATCCAACAATATAAACTGTTTATTGCATCTATAATAGCTGCAATCTTCCAAGTTCTGATTTGATCCCTCGTGGAGTGTAGAACTCTTCAACACTATATTCAATACCTTCATAAAGACTGATTGTTTGCAGCTCAAAGCTGCATTTAAGGCTGAGCTTGATCTCCATCTGCCATGAAGATTTAACTCTTTTACATGTAGCCAAATTCTCAATAAACTCTAGATTATCTTGCCCTGATATCAATTGTTGGTTTTTAGGCCCACAATCAACATGGAGACAAAGAGAATAAAGAGACACGATGGAGAATAGGCAGCACATGAGAGAGATGAAAGGAGCCATGCTCCAGATATATTTATTACGTTCCAAGTTGAAGTACATGAAGTTATAAGATAGCATAGAGAATATGCAAGAGATGCAAGCTGTCCATAACTCAAATCTCCAAATCTTCGAAGCTGAAGTTGATCTCCTCCAAATAGATAGTCTCGAAGCTGTTCCACATCCTGTAGATGATGAAGAAAAACCAAGGGAGCACCTCCTACAAGTTAACTCATGAAAAGAGCTCTCTTAAGTGATGATTTAGTGCACTCCTTATGTCTTTTTATAGGCTTCACAACCTCTTGTGAAGCCATAAAAAGCTATTTCATTGAAGCTTTATCGCAAAAGTTATTTGGCATAATAGTTTTTTCGGTAGTTTCCAATTATGACTGCTGCCTTGCTTCATTAATGCTTATGTGGCACAATATTAGCTGTTAGATACTATAAGTTAGATTTAACCACAAGTTAACATGTGGCGATTTTGCTTTTCACATAAAAGTGCTTTTCACACTTAAATCTGAAATCTGGGTTTAGGTTTTGACCTTGATTTTAGTCCAAATAACCCAAATCTTATATATGGTTGGATAGCTCTCAGGAGTATTATCACATTATGTAATAAAAATTTTGACCACCACTCCTAAAAACGGGATCATTTCTGAGCATTCTTGCTCTTTCGACCTTCATACTTTATGATATAATCTACTGCCTTTTGAGCTCCAAGAGTGGAAGGTTGCTCATATTTCTTACAATTTAGTAGGCTGGCATTTGTATTTTTAAGCAAAAAACCAAATAAGTGATTTACTACCTTTTTCATCTGATCTTTAATCATGTGCTCAAAATAGGCAAAATGGCAATATCTCCAATTGATAAGTAACAAACAATAAATGATGATCTATGGATTGTGAATATAGGACACCTGTGTGACTTCTTTCCTCTCCTTTTTTTCTTTGAATCATCATTCTTCTCCACCCAGCTGTAATTTCTTGATGTTTTTTCTTTACGATTATCAAGTATTTATTTTTTCCCTTCTTTGGTCCTTGGATCTTTAGAGCAAAGGATTGTAACCCAGTTATTGCGGAGTAATTTTGTAATAGCTTATCATTTAGATCCGTTGCATTAATTTCTTTGTTCCCTTTTTTTTTTTTGAGAACAAGAAGAATTGAAAAAACACACACACACACACACACACACACACACACCCACCCACCCACCCACCCACCGTGACACCCCCCCAAATGATAAGAATTGAGTGTGTGTGTGTTTTTTTTGAGAACAAGAATTGAAAACACACTCACACACCCAATATATGGTACGGAGGACTTAAAGATACTCTCCTTAGAGCTGAGGCATCCAGCCCCGGGCAGGACTTGAACCCTGGCCATCTGCCTAGGAGAACAAAGCACAACTGCTAAACCATGCCCGCTGGATTGAATTTCTTTGTTCTTGTATATTTGGTTGTTAAATTAAAATTTCTTTTTCTTTTTTCTTGCTAGTATGATTTTGAAGGTTGCACTGAAGATTAATAGTGACATCATGCTTTTAGCTTGCATATATTTAAATTACAAAGTGTAATAGTGCTTTTTTCATCTGTACAGCCTGCTTGTCCTGACTATGTCTTCTGCTCAAGCCTCAGTTGTTTAAAGTGTCTGGCAAAAGATTTTAGACAGTACAACACAGTGAATGGATGGAACATTTTGTTTTTCTTTTACGAAGCAAACAAGATACCTTGCTTCTAATGCCAAAATTTATACAAAAGATGCTCCATATATTCGCGCTAAAAATGCTTCCAAGCTAAATTTTTGCTGAAGGTTGAAATTTGCCTCCTAAACTCTTTTGGTATTCTTGTTTAAATAGATTGCATTCCGCACGAAAATCTATCATCCAAACATAAATAGCAATGGCAGTATATGTCTGGACATTCTGAAGGAACAGTGGAGTCCAGCGCTTACAATATCCAAGGTATATTTCTTGTCTGCTTGGCAGCTCGCTAAGAGCTATCTTTTCCTTGAGTGTTTCATGAAAATTATATAATGGCATTTATATTTCAGGTTCTCCTCTCAGTCTGCTCCTTGCTGACTGATCCAAATCCAGATGACCCTCTTGTTCCCGAGATAGCAAACCTCTATAAGACTGATAGAGTTAAGTATGAGAGCACCGCAAGGAGCTGGACCCAAAAGTATGCTATGGGCTAAGATGTATTAATCATATGCTAACTGATTACTAATATGTAGGTGGGTCCAATCTTCTTATCGATGTAATACACATACACTGTTATATGCAGACAACTATGATAGCTTTTTGTTAATGCTTCTCCATTATCTCAGCATGTATCTAACTAAAT
>CM035419.1:46211965-46224465 GCA_020310875.1 Ceratopteris richardii | reverse complement strand
TGGGACACCTGTTAAGTACATATGCTGCACATATGACAACCTTACGCCAGAAACTATGTGGTAAAGCCTGAATCTTGACCATACATCTCACCATCTCCATGAGTGACCTGTTCTTTCGTTCAATAACTCCATTCTGTTGAGGTGTATACAACACTGTACACTAGTGTTTTATCCCACATTCAGCTAGAAATGCATTAAAATCAGAAGACATATATTGCCCCCCTCGATCAGAATAGAGGGTGCCAATTTTACGTGCTGACAGATTTTCAGCCAAAACCAAAAATTGTTTGAAGCACATGAACACTTCAGACTTTGCCTTCAATGGATATACCCATGCATGCCTGGAAAAATCATCAATGAAAGTCGTGAAGTAAAGATAATTTCCAAAAGAATGTGTCTGCATAGGACCACGGACATCACCATGTACAAGCTGCAATTTCTGAGTAGCCTGAACTGAACGATTTTTTGGAAAGGAGGAATGCTGCATTTTTCCCAAAAGACAAGCATCACAAACATGTTTTCTGGGTGCCTCAAGTTTAGGCAAAGAGGATACATTTTAGATTTCTGCAAGCATAGCAAACTAGCAAAATTTAGATGATCAAAGCGTGCATGCCAAAGCTTTGCATCTGACATAGCCTGAGAATCATGTACTGCACATGCCAAATCATTTACAGATCTTTAATAGTCTATGGGCTTATATAGCCCACGATATAGAATGCCAGAACCAATAATCATGTCTCCATTTGACAGATCATGAACTGTACATCTGTCATCAACAAATTTCATAACCAAGCCAATCTTGGCTAATTCAAAAACTGATAACAGATTTTTCTTGATCCTTGGCATAAACAAAGCATCTAGCAAAGTGAAAGAACTACCATAAGCAGTAGTCAAAATGATCTTACCAACTCCCATAACAGGATAAGGGGAAGTGTTGGCGCATGTAATAATATTCCCTGTAGGGGCATGCTTGAGTGAAGAGAAGAAACTGTGCTGTGAGGTAATATGTTTGGTCGCCCCACTGTCAAAGTACCAAACATCTGAGTCTACTGCAGACATGCACTGCTCATGACAAGATGGGTTAAAATTGCAAATAGTAGTAAACGCCCATTCTTCATCCTACACAAGATTAGCAGACTCTGTTTTCAGTGTAGAGGCCTATGCAACAAGCATTCCAACCTCCTTTTTCTTTGCCTTTTTTTTGCAGGCAGTTTTGATAGTTCTTTATGATATGATCATTTCCTTTATAGTAATTACAAAATAATTTCTACTTTTTTGAATTTTTCTCATCTTTATCTTGGTTCTTCGAATGTGCAGCATTTGCAGATTTCTGCTTACTACTAGAAGAGCTCCATTTTCCTTTTCCCTTTTGACTAGCCAGGAAAGCTTGATCTACAACACGCATAATGGACCTGTTCTGCCTGGACTGATCTTCTTCTCCTCAAATGACAAGGCATTTGGATTGCCTTTCATCATCAACCGAAGAGTAGAAGCAAAACTCTGATATGAATCAGGAAGACCATTCAAAACGGTCTGCACAAGTGAGCTATCTCGTATAACCTCATCAGCAGAAAGCAACTGCTCCTTCAAGTCTTTGATCTTTGTTAGAAAACTATCCATAGAATCATCTTCATTCATGTGCTCACTCTCCAACTATTTTCAGAGGTAAGCAACATGAACCTCATTCCTAGCTTGCTACAACATGGTAAATGTATCCCAAGAATCCTTAGCTATTTTGCAAGAGCGAATGTGAGGAATAATGACACGTTTGACAGACAAAGCTATCAATGCATGTGCCTAGGCATCTCTGCCATCCCAACGAATTTTCTCTTCAATAGGTGTAGCAGAAACTGCAACATGAATAGGAATATGTAGAATATCATCATCTTTGACACCTTCTGCATCAGCTTCAATACATGCAGTTGTGACAGTTGCAGGTGTGATAGGAAGTTTTTCAACACCCTCCACAATGTTCCACATTCCTTTTGCAACCAATACATGTCGCTTCATATAAGCCCACAAGGGGTAGTTGGTACCATCTAACTTATCCTCAACATCCAACATACGAAATACATCACTGCTTTCAGCCATGGTCGGTGACTAAAATACCTTGATGCAGAAAATTGACTGTATCTTAAAAAGTTGAACAAAACTGCCCAGACGAGTTCTACTAAACTTGTAGTAGACTTCGAGACACTTATACTGGCAAACAGAAACAAGTATATACCTTTGGAACAAAAGGATGAGATAGCCTGCACAAGCACTGTGATAATGCGTTCAGAGGCCCAAATGAGCTAAGATCACGATTTCGGAACCACACAAAGAAGCTGTTTTGATCTCTGAAACAGCTTGAGTATGCTCACCAAATTTTGTGCGAATTTGAGACTACAATCGGAGAGGTGTAGACGACACCCTAGATGAAGCGACGACCTGCTCTGATACCAATTTTTGGAGTTAGACGTCGGTGGAAGCATGCGAACAACACAAGCAAGAAGAAGAAGAAGCTTGGAGCACAACACACAATACTGAATGTATTATTAGAGAATGTACAAAGATAAGTAGCCCATTAGGGCAATAGGCGTATATACAAGCCGGGGAAGAAAACCTCCTAAAGAGGGAAAAAAGTACCCTGGCATCCTAGAGTGTTCACGCACATCACTACCTAAATATATCAACAAATATTACCATGGAGACCACACCATTAAGAGTACACCTTGATGACCATGATTCCCACATATGTTTCAACATAATATCAAGTCCAATAAATCCTATTATCATTGGAATGCCTTGGCTAAAGAAACATAATCTAAACATTGATTGGGAGAAGAATAAAATCACTCGTCGAGATATCTAAAAGAACCCAACATATGTAGGAGCCAAAGCCTTTATGCATGCAATAAGAAAGGAATCAACATATATGATATATGCCATAACGAGTCACATATATCCGCCTAGAGCACATACCTTATGATTATGGCATAGAACTTCAAGAGGGAGCACAACCATCATTCGAACCAATCTATAGACTATCCCCGTAGGAACTTACAAGAATTACATAAGAATATTGATGAGAATCTAGCCAAGGGGTTGATGAGATACTCAAAGTCTCTTGCATGAGCCCCTATCCTATTTGTAAAGAAGATGGATGGGACTCTCTGAATGTGTGTAGAATACTGTGAGTTGAATAGAGTAACTATAAAGAATAGATACCCTCTACCACTCATATCAAAGCTCTTGGAATGCCTTGGGAAAGCAAAGTTCTTCACAAAGATTGACCTTCAAGGGGTTTACAATCTTGTGGAAGACAATATTTCGAACAAGGCATGGCCATTTTGAGTATGTAGTTATGCCGTTTTGTCTCACAAACGCTCTAGTTGTCTTTCAACATATGAAGAATGATATCTTTTGAGAGTATTTAGATGATTTTGTGCTTACTTACCTTGTTCTCTTTTCATTAGATAGAAGTTGATTTTTTAGGGTATATTATCTCAGAGAAAGAAATCTTTATGGAACCTAGGAAGATCTAGACAATCCTTGATTGGCAAGCATCTTCATGTGTTTGAGATGTACAATATTTTTTAGGGTTTTCTAAAATTTATAGGATATTCACCAAAGATTACTCCAAAGTAGTGACACCTCTCACAAAGCTTATAGAAAATGAAAATTCTCATGGACCAAAGAAGCAGAAAAAACCTTCAAGAGCTTGAGATCCGCATTAATCTTTGCTCCAATTCTAGTTCATCGTGATCCTACCAAGCCTTTCTTCCTAGAGATAGATGCATTAGAATTTGGCTTAGGGTCCATTCTATCCTAAAATGGAGATACCTATATCTAGTTGCATATCACTCAAGGAAATTCTCTCCTTTAGAGATTAATTATGAAATTCATGATAAAGAACTTCTTGCAATAGTGGATGCATTTGATACTTGACATCATCATCTAGAGGGAGTAGCACATATATTCACTTTGTATATAGATCATACGAATTAGGAGTATTTTATGACCGTCCGTATCCTCAATAGAAGGAAATCTCAATGGAGTAGCTTTTTATCGAGGTTTCACTTTGTCATCACATACCATCCAAGATGCCAACAATGTTAGTAAGATGCCTTGTAAAGAAGATCTTACCTTGCACCAAAGAAAGGTGGAGAGTCCTTTGATCAAGAAGAGAGTGTATTACTCAACCTCGAATAACTCCAATTGCCAACTATCTCTTCAAGACACCATGAAGATTCAAGTTTGATTCATTTGATTCATGAGACTCTACCACAAGATGAATTGTTTTATAATGTCAAGCAAAAAGTTCAAGAAGGAAAAGTTCAAGAAGTAAAGGAGTTCCAAGAAAAGGATGGGTTAATATTCTATAAGAACCTATTGTATGTCCCTCTAGGAAAGCCTAGGATCCAAGTACTTCAGCAACATCATGACAACCTTGCAGTAGAACATATTGAAGTAAATAAAATAATAAAACTCATATCAAGGGATTTTTGGTGGTCTCAAATATGGAAGGAGGTCTAATAACACATCCAAACCTATGACACTTGCAATAGATCTAAGGTACTACGACATAAACCTCATGGACTCTCCCAACCTTTACCTATTCTTGAAAGACCATGGGCTTCATTATCTATGGATTTCATCATAGATCTACCAAAGTCAGATAAGTACGATGCCATTCTTGTTATAGTGGATATATTTGCAAAAAAGGCACAATTCATCCCAACTACCAAGGCAATCACATGTGCAACCACTGCTAGAATTTTTCTTAGATGCATCTTTACGCTTCATGGATTTATTGATGTTGTCAATGATCGACATCCACAATTCTTATCTAGTTTTTGGAACAGTCTTTGCGAGCTCCTTGGTGTTCAAGTTAAATTGTCTACAACCAATCATCCACAAACTAATGGACAAATAGAATGAGAGAATCAAGTCCTAAAAAAGTATCTCTATTCTATCATCAACTATCATCAAAATGATTGCTTCAAGCTTTTATCATTTGCAAAGTTTGCTAATAACAACAATGGTCATATATCTATCAAGCAGAGTCCCTTCTTTGCAAATAATAGACAACATCCAAGGATGGATATACAACTCTCAAATAATTTCAAGAACCTAGATGCTAGAGATAAGCTCCAGTACCTCATGGATATTCACAAAGAACTCAAAGAAGAGATCCATAGAGATAGTCCACTTCAATATGCTTGGTTCTAACATGATAGATAAGATTCAATGCTAGATGAATGCTACTCATATTGTCACAAAAGATTGGATATGTCTCAACCTGCAAATTTAAGCTCCATAAATAACTTCTTAATCCATATTAGTTCAAATGTGAATTGAGCCAAAGCTCTATAATAAGCCTCAATGGAATGCCACTATGGGTTGCTTGTTTGAAATCCATGAGATGATCTTGCTACCTAGCATGACTAGGTAACCACTTGTAGTCCTTCTATCTTCCTTCAAACCAGCCCAATCAGCATTGGAATGAGCTTTTACCTGCATATCATCATCAATACTTCACTTATAGTGGCCCTGAGATACCATAACATTCTTCTTGCAGCTTGCAAGTGTGTAGTCCTTGGACCATGCATAAATTGTGATAATACTCCAACTCCATATGCTATGTCGGGTCTAGTTATTGTGGCATAATTGAAAGAGCCTACAATAGATCAATATAAAGCTACATGCTCTAATGGTTCTCCATCAATGGAGCTCAACTTTACATTAACTTCCATGGGAGTTAAAATAGGCTTGCAATGTAGCATCCAAAACCTCTCAAGTAGGTCTAGAATATACTTCCTTTGTATGAGAATAATACCTTCTTATTTGTATATAATTTTAATGCCAAGAAAATACCTAAGATCTCCAAGATCAGAGATCCTAAACTCCTTTCCAAGATTTGCCTTGATCTCCTCAATGCCATTTGTATCATTACTTGTAATGATAAGATCATCTACATATGCACATGTAGACTACAAGTTCTCTTGTTTGTTTGATGAAGAGAGATGGATCCACTTTGCATTGATTGTAACCACATTTGATCAAATAGTCCATCAATTGTTGGTTCCAAGCCCTTGGAGCTTGCTTTAGGCCACAAAGTGCCTTCTTCAACCTACAAACATGATGTGGAAACTTTTTATGAATGAAATCTAGTGCATTCTCCATTTATACCTCTTCCTCTAAGTCTCCAAAGCATTGCAACTCATATGGTTGCAACATCCACTATCAATATACCAAGTGTTATGTACTTTGCTTGAATTACCATTCATGTGCATCATCAAGAGGTTTTCAAGTTCTAAACTTGTAGAAGCATAGTTACCTTGGCCTTTCTATGAAGAACCTTGATTATAGATCCTTTGGTTTTCTCCTTGGTCGCAATTTCTAGCATAGTGGCCAAACTTGCCACATATGTAACATCCTTCACCATCTTGATTCCTATTTTGTTTATGCCTTCCTCCTCTTCCTCTTTTTCTTCCTCTAACTCTTCATGATGAGGTTCCTTGGTCATGTCCTTGATTGTTTGAGTGGCCTTTCCTTCCTCCGAACCTTCCTTTGCACGTGCCTTGTCCTCATCTTTGCCCCTTTGATTACTTGCATAAAAAACTTGTGCATCCTTGATTTTAGTTGTTCCACCTATGTTCATCTCTTTGGTGACCATGAGAGCAATTAATTGCTCGAAAGTGGGAAGATTATCCCTTACATATACTGAAGTGGTAAAGGGTTTCCACTTCTCATCATCCCTCGAACCATTGAGAGTATAAGCCACAAGATTGTCATCCTCTACATGGCTTCCAATGGATCCCAATGCATCTAATAATTCTTTGACCTTAATTAGTCATTTATGCTAGTCGAGCTCTTCCTAAGGTTGTTGAGATCATTCTTGAGTTGGAACTTCCATGCTTTGGTGCTTATTGAATAAAACCTCTCAAGTGTCTCCCAGACCTTCATGCTTGAATCTAAGTCTTGGATATGGCCGATCATGCTATTGCTAATGTGTTGGGAAAGAATAAAGATAACCCTCTTGTCTCTTTCATTCCATTCCCTAAAGGCCCTTCGCTAGTCATTGGTTGGATTTTCATCCAACTTAGGTCTTGGTTCACTTCCAATAATCAATCACCTTCCCCGTAAGGTAGTTGGAGACCCTGAATCTCCATGGCTGATAGTTCCGCTTGTCTAATGTTTCAATTTGAGTCTTGAAATCTCCTATCTTTGGTCTTTTCTACTTGATCTAGCCCTTGGCTAATGCTCCAATGTGTGTAAAATTCAAATGAGGATCTAAAGTTACCTTTATCCAAATATTTCCTTAGATGGACACATTGCACACTTGAAAGTTTGAGAATAGCTCCACCGTGATGTGAGCTACCTCCTGCAAGATTATGTTCATAAAAATCTTCACCCACCAGCTCCAAGAGGTCTTTTTGCTTGTATTGGATGTCTCCAAGATTCCAAAATGCTTTGATACCACTGTTGGGGGAAGTATCCCAACCCCTATGCAATGACAAAGCATGAATGACCAACACACATACCCTTCTTTGAACGTTGCACACCAAAAATGATCCTTCTCATAGCATATGATGAGAACTCTAGTGTATGTTTGTGGACTTGTAGTTGACACAAAGAACTTTCCATGAAAAAAATTTCACTCCAAATGGATGCTTACACAAAGCAAAACAATGACCACAAGATGAGCTAGTTGAAAGCTGACAACTGCTAGTCAAACAAAGACCTCACTTCACAATAGGAAGCCTTTCTTAGAGAGTATATAGAGAATGAATCCCAAAATAAGGTTAACGTTGGAGCACTTTAGTTGCTACTAAATGACAACAAAATCATAGCCAATGGATAAATAAAGAAGGAGAACTAGCCCTTACAACTCAAAGCAAAATAGTTCCAATAGAGCGTACACACAAAGAGAGATATCAATCATCCAATTTCATGAAAATGGAGGTTTCTCCCAAACTACTTATAGAATTCTCTAAAGCATTGGTGAGCATAAAATAGTCTCCAATAGATATCTTATGAGATAAAAACTGCATAAAAAAGATTCATAAAAAGGGAGAACCAATGCTAATAACTCAAGGGTAGAGAGTTGCAACTTTGCCTGCACACACATAGATATGCCTACTCAAAGAAAACAAACAA
Source organism: Ceratopteris richardii (assembly GCA_020310875.1). NCBI lineage: Eukaryota > Viridiplantae > Streptophyta > Polypodiopsida > Polypodiales > Pteridaceae > Ceratopteris > Ceratopteris richardii. The sequence goes on along the minus strand of CM035419.1, from coordinate 46,216,320 downwards.
ACACGTAAGGGGCTGGGTTAAGCAAGGGGCTTGCTTATTACAACTCCACCACTTAATGTGATCAATCTACATGAACTGAAATTCCCAGAAGATGGCCCAAAAGAAGTCACGATACATGCTACTTTTATAGTGAGAAGTGTGTCCCTAAAATGTACAAAGTACCTTTCCAAATGAGCCTTGTAAATTGGAAGACTTAATTGAGCTAACTTCGGGAGTGGTTGAGTGAAATTTCTTAATGGAATCTCATGGCTTTGGGCTTCCTTACATTGCTCCACATGTCCATGATTGATTTCCCATGAATTTTTAGCTTGAAGCTTGACTTTTAACCACACACACACATACATACATACATACATACATACATACATACACACACACACACATATATATATATATATATATATATATATATATATATATATATATATATATATATATATATATATATATATATATATATATATATATATATATATATATAGGTGTGTGTATGTATGGATGTATGTATATATGTATGTATGTATGTATACATACATACATACATACATACATACATAAATACACACACACACACACACACACATATATATATATATATCTTTGTGTGTGGATATGTATTTATGTATTTATGTATTTGTGTTTGTGTATGTGTGTATGTTTATATTTATGTATGTATGTGTACATACATACATACACACACACATACATACATACATACATACATACATACATACATACATACATACATACATACCTACATACATACATACATACATACATACATACATACATACATACATACATACATACATACATACATACATACATACATACATACATACATACATACATACATACATACATATTGTTAAATGTGCAGACTACCGTCAAGTGTGCCTTTTAATCTCTTTTCGGGTTCTTGGGGATGGTAGGGGTCTGATAATTCAAAGGCCCTCTATCTTATTTTCCCAGTTAACTTATCAAACAAGCAGTACATTATTATCCAGTATAATGTCTTCTACACAGTATTACTGTTCATATTCCGGTTAGGCTTTTCATAGTATGTAACGCAGAGAGTAATAATTATTGTCGCACAGACTTATTATCGCCAACGAACATTACTGTGTTAATCAGGAATTAATATAATTCAACAAGGTAAAGTGTCAATACTCAGAATTAAGAAAATCTACACTACAATGTCTCCATAGGGTCGCTAATCGCCCAGACAGATAGTCTGGCGATCCCGTCTCTCTCTACCGGAGAGCCACCATAATGTCTCTTCATTGATTGATAAAAAGGGTACAACACTTTGCTACGACCTTTCGGTACATGCGGTATAGAAAAATATAAATTACATGATGCGAATCCGGCGGCCTTACACTAGCACGCACAGTGGAATTGAACCCTCAACACAAACAAAATTAAGGCTCATCTACAATGCCTTGGATATACATGGTTCTTGCTAATTTGAAGGTTCTAGAGATTTTCTGTTTCAATGAATCTAGCATCAACTTTAATGTCTCCGGCTCTACCAGTTGTGCGTTAGTTCGAACGGAACTTGCCGTAATGACCTGGCTTATCAACGTATCAGTCTGCGACTGCAAAAAGGCCTCTTGCAAATAAAAGTCATTGGCAAGGGCTGCATCTTGGCTCAATCTCATATCATTAATTTGATTATCAATTCTTGATAGGCACTCTGCTTGAAAACCTAACTGCTTTTCTCTTCGTTCCAGCTCTTGAACTTGATATTGAATTGTCTGATAATAAGCATCTCTTTCTTTCTTAATCTCTGCTATCTCCTTCTAAAGTTGAATGGTTAAAATCGTCTTAGCTTTGAGAGCAGAATTCGCTTGAAACAAATCAGCAGTTGCGGTCTGAAGTTCTGCATTAGTCTGCTTAGCTAAAGTAGCCATCTCCTGTCCTTTCTGCATGACTTCAACAAGTTGGATTCGAGTTTCTTCCAACAAATTTCCAATTGCCACTCGAGCGTCTTCTTTATCCTGTACCAGCTGATTTAACTGCTTAATCTCTTCATCGCGAGCAATTAACAAAACATCCTTGGCTTGTAACTCTACCAATGCTGCATCGTGTTGAGCAATTAATGTATCTTGTTCTGCAAGCCTAGCTTGAAGATGCTAAAGTTGTATCTGCAAAGCATGGTTTTCTGCTTTAAAGACATCTGCTTCTTCCTGTAGTGGGGCAATATCAACCTCCAAAACATCAACTTTGTGCTGCAACTCCTGTATGATATTATCAGTGGCCATCTTCAGTTGCATTGGTAACTGCTGCGAGAATTGGATCAACAGGCAACCCATAGTTTCAAGTTCATGAAACATCGGGGTTGGAGCAGGAAGGGTAGGAAGGGATTGGGACGTAGAAGCAGAGAATAGATGAGGGGAAGAGGGTGGAGAATAGGCGGGAGAAGAAGATGGAGAAGGGGTACGTCGGGAACAATAGGTTGGACTGGAACAATTGGCTCAGCAATGTTCATGGTGGAAGGAAATGGGGTAAGAAGATTAGGTACCAACACTATTCTGGTGGTCTGCTGCTTTGTTGCTTCAGTTCTGGCAATCACAGCGTCAACCAAAGCAATCACTTCATTGAGAATCTCGGCAATAATGGCTTGCACATCATCTTGAGTCTGCTGATGAGAATCCTCTCGAGAAGAAACTTCTTCAGAGTCGGCAGTGGAAGCACTTTGTTCCTGCTGCTAGATTGGAGAAGAATGGGTGGAAGAATCCACATGGATGGAAGTGGCGGTGTCGTGGAAGACCTCTTCTTCATGTCCGGCATTGGATCCTTGCACCTGGCTCTCAGACGGACTTATATGGCTGCGTTTTCGACGAAGAAGTTGAAAAAGATCTGCATCATCATCTTCCTCATCTTCGAGCATCCGAGTAGACTCTTCATGCAATAGGAATGGAGCATTTGGCGGGGGTTGCGCAGCTTGAATGATTGGAAAGAGGAAAGTGAGGATATGGGGAAGACGTGATCGTGGAAGATCACCCTTATTAACTTGTTTAATAACCATAACACATTCACGATGAACGCGCCAGAAATAAAAAGATGCAAAATTGACAGGCTCACGAGAAGCCATGTCTATCATTGAGTAAAAGGGACGCGAGATCCCGTAGGTACGTTTTTGCAAATTCAGTATAGCAACTAAAAATTGCAATACGGCACGCTCCGTATCAGGTCGACACAGAATGGCGTACTCATTAGATGAGTGCCGTGGGAATAACGCGGTCATGGTGGCTACAGGAAGGAGTGGACCATTCTCCAATCCATCTCGAGGAAGTCGGAAGGCATCGGCAAACGAAGCCAAAGTGATCACGACTCGTGACGGTAAACAAAGGATAGGCCAACTCTGCTTTGTAGCAGGTGTGGCAGCGATAGCGGAAATAATCTACGCATAAAATGATTGACACTACACTGAATGCCAAGGCAATTCAGCGAAGCTCAAAAGACCACAGATATGCAAAAGCTCACTCACTTCAGGAGTGAGTCCTTCACGGAATGTAGCGACATTGGCTAGTGCTTCCATGACACGCACGAGGACACAAGAACACAGAGAACACAGAAAACAAAGAACGCAGAAACACACAGACACAATAGCGATTATCAAGAAAAGGAACAAGATTAAGTAGACACACAGGCAACATGAGGTGATCAAAAACCCTAATCATCGCGCTGTATTGAAATGATAACCTTCATAATTACAACGTGCATGCATGAGCAGACACAGTAACACAGGGCGGCGATTAATCATAGTTAGATATCAAAACGAGGAGATTTACGGTCTGTGTTCAACCGATTACGGAAATAAAAAGAAAATAGGTGACACGTGGGAAAATGAGGAACACGTCAGTGGTGATCAGGCGGTTGGTGATATGGGCGTAGCTTTGAACCATTAATTACTTTGGGAAGAGGAACTCCTGTCAAGGTAGTCAACCAAAAAGTAGCTGGTCCCAATTGCTCACTAATCCGGTAAGGACCGAACCACCGTAATTTAAATTTTCCAGCAGAACGATTTGCTTTAGCATTATAAAATAACACAAGCTGGCCCACCGTAAACACAAGAGTTTTGAGGAAACGATCATGGGTACGGGCTTGCCGCAACTGAACTTCTTGAAGAACCAGCAAACTTTCCCAGCGATGTTCATCCAAGGCTCGGAGTGCTTCCAACTGAAATGGCAAAGAGTCTTTGGGCAGCAATTTCTGAGTTAGGGCCATGCGTAGGCTTGGCACTACTACCTCCATCGGTGCAATTGCTTCCAACCCATAAGCAAGCTTGAATGGGATCATTCCGGTTGCCACTTTGTATGTAGTCCGGTACGCCCATAAAACCGCGGGTA
>CM035419.1:46121965-46201965 GCA_020310875.1 Ceratopteris richardii | reverse complement strand
TTCTGCTTCATACTATATATAGAACATGCAATTTTGCATATCATCTAGAGTATATGCATAGTTAGGAGGCAGACTTGTATTGTATGGTGCATGTATCCTTATTTGTAGGGATAGACAAGTATTTTCTTGTAGGTTCCGTGAGGAAAGAACAAGAAATTTTATCAAGGTGTGTAATCCCCTTCATTGTATTTGTAGTTAGATTGTGCTTGTTGACATCATTATTGTGGAAATTGCTTGTCAATTACTTGGTACAATTTTTTTGATTTTCAAAATTAGGCCGTTATGCTGCCAAAATTTCTAGAATTTAGTATGCATATGCATTAAAGAATACAAAGCATACTAAAACTTTCTTGTTTTAGCATTTTTATTCGAGCAATGGCTTGTGATTTGTTTCTTTTCCATTGCCACTTACTTATTTAGGCATACATAGAGTGTACTAGTTGAGAATCACAAAAAAATATAAAACCAAAAAATGGCAAAAACATAAATTGACCTATCTTATTATGGCTTCAAGACTATCATCCCCTTCTAGGAGAGATACACTCATGGAAGAGCAACCCACAGATCCCATGCAGACCATAAGTAAGAGGATTACTGATCTAGAAAGCACACTTTGCGATATCTTGGTACACGTCAGTGGGTCCAAGAAAGAGGAAGATGTGCCAAAGCTTGATTTTCTAGGGATGGAGGTGGATGGTTCAGATGAACATCAAACTCCAAAAGTGCCTAGTGATAGCATCCTAGTTAGAGAGGCTAGATGATAGTTTAAGGATCTTAATCCTCCTAGGTATCATTGTTCGACTAGTGCTAGGACTACTGATGCTATTGAGTAGTGGCTCAACAAGTGGGAGCAGTGCGTCTGCTTGTGTCATATCATGGATGATAGACACAAGATTTAGCAGGTCATGGATAACCTTATGGACGTCCCCCATAGGTGGTGGTGCAAGATCAAACAAGATAACAAAGAGCCCAAGACTTAGGATCAATTCAAGATCTTGTTCTATAATAATTTTGTACTGCCTAATGAGAGGTCTAGATCGCTAGAAACTTGGTTCTTCATCAGTCAGAAGAATAAAAAAGTTCAGGAGTACACGTAGAAGTATAGAGAGGTGCTCCTTAAAGTGCATGATACTATCCTAGAGTTTCCCCAGGTCCACAAGTTCATCTTCGGACTTAGGGAAACTATTAGACCATTGGTGAGGAAGGAGAGATGTCAGTCCTTGGCACAGGCCATGGAGATAGATTTAGTCTATGAGGATGGCCATAGGGGCACATGCTCCCAAGGTCAGAGGTCCTCATGGCCTAGGGTAAGTCGATCCTTCCACACATCTACTCATGGTTTGATTAGTGCATAACCTTCTAGAGAGGCTAAGTAGTTGCATATAATCAAAACAGTTGTAGGAGTCAAAAGGAAAGTTTCTGCTTATGAGAGGGCTTATAATAAGTCTATACTTACCCCTCAGCAGAAAGAGAAGGCAATGAAAGAAGGATTATGCTATAGGTGTTTAGGGTAGCACCTATTCAAGAATAGTCATAATAAAAAGAAGGTAACCGCCACCATAGTCATGAATCCTACTCAGGCTAGGGGTGATGATGATGAGGACTTTGGAGATTCCCCACCATTGCTATCATCTCCCATAGTAGACATGATAGTCACGAAGAAGTTCTCGACTATGCCAGACATTGTGCTTTCGCCAGTGGCATAGAAAGGATATCAGCTCCTAGATAGAGAACTCATTGTCATGAGGGGAGTTGTGGCAGGACAACCCGTCAAGGTACTCTTTGACACTGGGTCAACACATAATGTCATTAGTTCCTGACTAGTCAAGTGGTTACATCTAGATATTGTGCTGTCAGAGTATACCTACACTGTAGAGTTAGCTGATGGGAATGGAACAAAGAAATGGGATCGACGAGTTGTTGATCTACCTATTCAAATCTAGTCCTATGAGGATAGATTGGATTCCGAGATAGTGAGACTAGCATGTTTTGATGTAGTCCTTAGTAAGAAGTGGCATGTGAGGACATCATTGAATTTTCTTTGCATGTTTATCAGTTTAAGCATGAGGGGAGGTGACTATTGATCCGTGGAGAACCAGATCTCCAAGAGAGGAAATTGGTAAATGCTACCAAGTTTCTTAAGATTGATTATAAGTACATTTATTTTATTTATTTTGTGCATTCATCATGTATTATCATGGAGTCATGGAGACTCTAGTTGGAATGCTCCAACACTTTTAACAAAAGTGAGAGTAGAGTTCCAAGAGGTGTTCTTGAAAGAATTACCTTCTCATTTGCCTCCTTGTAAGAACATAGAGCATAGAATCGAATTGGTATTGGGAGTAAGTGCGACTGCTTGGCCACCATTTTGAATGAGTTTGTAGGAGGAGAATGAAGTCTACAAGGCCATGGATGAGTACCTATAGAAAGGGCTGATTAGACCCAACTATTCATCCTTTGTAGCACCAGTTCTTCTAGTGAAGAAAAAAGATGGATCTTATAGGATGTGCATTGACTACCAAACGCTCAATAAGATTACTATCAGACATAGATATCCCATGCCCAAGATTGATGATCTTTTAGATGCTCTAGATGGAGTCATTGTATTTAGTAAAATAGATTTAAAAAGTGATTACCATCAGATTAGAGTAAGAGATCGTGATGTACATAAGATAGCTTCCAGGACCCGTTTTGGTCATTATGAGTATTTGTTCATGCCATTTGGTTTGACTAATGCACCAACATTTATGATGTTAATGAATGGCATTTTGCGAATGTTCATTGGAAGGTGTGTTGATGATTTGTTAGTGCATAGTAGGACTGTGCATGAGCATGAAAATCATCTGAGATTAGTATTGAATGTTTTAAAAGAGAATCAACTGTATGTAAATCTAGAGAAGTCTCAATTGTTTCTTCCAAGGATAGAGTATCTAGGGCATGTGGTATCGGCCAATGGGGTTCAGATGGATCCAAAGAAGGTTTCAATTATCTTATCTTGGCCTATCCTTAGGATGAGGGGCAGTTACAAACATTTTTAGGACTTTTCGATTTCTATAAAAAATGCATCTCTTCTTATTCATCGATAGCAGAACCTATGATGAACTTGCTTCATGGAAAAGTTCCATTTGCATGGAAGTAAGGGCAACAAGAGAGTTTTGATACTCTAGAACAAGCTATTTGAGAGGCTTCTATACTCAAAGTGGTAGATCCCCAAAAACCTTTTGAATTAGAGACAAATGCTAGTGGCAAAGCCATAGGGGTAGTTTTGGGCCAAAATGGCAAGCCAATATCTTTTGAAAGCAAGAAATTGAGTAGTGCACAATGCAATTGACCAGTGCATGAATAAGAGTTGTATGCAGTGGTGCATGTACTTAAAGTCTAGAGACACTATCTTTATGGTGCAAAGTTTAAGGTATACACAGATCGCCATACACTCAAACATTTTTCTAGTCAGCCAGATCTTCAAGGCAGACATGCTTGTTGGGCTGAGATCAGGCAAGAGTTTCACATGGAAATCCTGTATAAAAGAGGCAAATAGAATATAGTTTTTGATGCATTATCATGAATAATGTATCAAATGAGTTTTATAGTTCTAGAAAGCTCATTGCTTCAAGAGATAAAGGAAGCACAGGTGGAAGATCCACATTTGTTACACATTATGAGTGATGACTCTATTTTTGGAGACTCGACAGTTCCAAATATTTCTTCCCCGAGCAGAGTGAATAAGTCCAATCTGTATTCCAATTTCTCATAGGAGAATGGATTAGTCAAACAGAAAGGAAAGGTTTGCATACCAGATTCCCAGGATTTGAGAAGAAAAATCATGCATGATAACCATGATGTGCCTTGCATAGGACATCTTGGTGTTGACAAGACAATATAGCTTGCTAGAAGAACATTTTGGTGGCCTAGATTAACCAGAGATGCCCACACTTATGCTCAACAATGTTTTATGTGTCAAGTCAACAAAGCATAAAGGGTAAAGACACTAGATCTTTTGCATCCTTTACAAATTCTAGGTCATAACTGGGACACTGTATCCATGGGCTTCATAGTCAAGTTACCACTGACCCAAAGGAAGAGGGATACTATCCTAGTTGTGGTAGACAAATTGAGCAATATGGCTCATTTCATACCCACACAGGAGACGATAGAAGCTCCATAGGTAGCAGAGTTGTTTATCCAACATGTGTTCAGATTGCATGGGTTATCGACATCCATAGTTTTAGATAGGGATGTCAGATTCACAGGACACTTTTGGAAGTTTGTATTTGACAAATTGAAGGTTTCATTAAAGCAAAGTAATGGTGATCATCCTCATGTAGATGGTCAGACCAAGAGGGTCAACCAAATACTCGAGGACATATTGAGGGCATATGGGTTTGAGAGGCAGACAAATTGGGATATTTATTTTCCACTAGTTGAGTTTGCTTATAACAATAGGCCTCACAAGGTGAAAGTAATGTCTCCATTTGAGATGAGCTATGGCATGAATCTCAATGCTCCTAGTACCATAGGCATGCCAAAGAAATGTCCTAGTGCTTCGGAGTTGTTAGCAAACCTCCAAGAAAATTTGTAAATAGCTAAAGCCAAGGTGCAAAAAGCCACTAATAGGGCTAAAGAGTATGCTGATAGGAAGAGATCTCCTAGATCCTTTGAGGAGGGAGATAACGTATTTCTTTAGGTACCAACTAGATCTACTTCACTCTCCACACGGAGGTGTATTAAGCTTTCACCAAGGTTTTGTGGACCTTGAAAGATAGTTAAAAAGCTAAGTGAAGTTGCATATTGATTAGATCTTCCTCCAGATTGGAGAGTCCATCCAATATTTCACGTCAGTAAACTTTGAAAGTATATTTCTAGGGAGGATAATCTAATAGAGGGTATTGTTTCTTTGTAGGAAAGTGATAACAAAAATCATTCTCCAGATAGGATATTAGATTGGAGACAGAAATGGTTGAGAAATCATGTCATCCAAGAGTATCTAGTAGCCTCGAGAGGATTACCACTTACTGACTCTACTTCGGAACCGGAAGCTCTAGTTTGCAAGTACTTTCCCTCATTGATCATTGAGGACAATGATCTTTGGAAGGGGGAGAGAGTGTCAGACATTGATCCACAAGGATCATGACATTGATCCACAAGGATCATGATATTGATCCATAGGGATGAGTCCATTTGTGTGAGGGACAAGGGCGAGTTAGCCAAGGTCCCATGCTCAGGGGATACCCTAAGGTATTCTACAGTGATGGGGATGACTGTTGCATGATGGCCACATGGTGGCACTAGAACATTCCAGATCATTGCTATTTTTAGAATACAAGATGGTATATATGGATGGGAGGAGAGTCATGCATACGTCAATCAAGTTTTTTCTTACACATACATACATACATACATTCATAGATACATACATACATACATACATACATACATACATACATACATACATACATACATACATACATACATACATACATACATACATACATACATACTTACTTACTTACTTACATACATACATACATACATATATATGTATACATACATACATATATATGTATACACACACACACACACACATATATATATATATATGTATGTATGTATATGTATGTATTTATGTATGTATCTGTATATATATACACATGCATGCACACACACACATACATACATACATACACACACACATACAACACACACACACACACACACACACACACACACATATATATATATATATATATATATACATACATACATACATACATACATACATACATACATACATACATACATACATACATACATACATACATACATACATACATACATACATACATACATACATACATACATACATACATACATACATACATACATACATACATACATACATACATACATACATACATACATACATACATACATACATACATACATACATACATACATACATACATACATACATACATACCTTTGATACATCGCTTGCTTTGTCATTTCCACTGTTCTTGACGTCTCCCACCACTACAAATGTACAAAACTTGATCACATGGTCCATCTATAATAGACCTATGCCTCATACCTAACAAGTGTTTATCTCATTAGGTGTAATGGTGTATCCATACTTACCTTGACCTTTGTAGTTATGGATTCCTTGCTTTTGGTAATAATCCTTGGCATAGTGCTTTAACATTTATGAATTTTAGTAATCCTTGAGTCATAGTTGCTTCTTTGTTCATATTTATCTTCTCTACATATACGTCTATCTCTACCTCTACTTCTTCCTCCTAAGGATTGACCTTGATAATGACTTTGGTTGTCTTGGTTTCCTTGATTTTGATTGTGTCTAATTCTTTCTTTAGTTTGATCTCCTCCATGTCTTCCTCTTGCGTTGTTTACTGCATAGAAAAGTTGTTCCTGGTTGCCTTTACCTTTGCTTCTCCATGGTTGAGTTCTTCAGTCACTATGAGAGAGCTTAATTGCTCAAAATTTTGAAGAGATTTCTTGCATTACACTAAAGTGGTAATTGCCTTCCATTTTTAATATCCTCTAGGTCAATTTAGTATATGCGCCACTAGATCATCATCATCTAATGTACACCGAATGGAATAGAGTGCATTTGAAAAGCTTCTTCACTTTCAAAATGTAATAATTTATACTATGTCTTGATGTCTTCCTAAGTTTATTCAAATCGTTCTTAAGTTGAATCTTCCTAGTCTTAATTGAGGTTGAGTATAAATTATCCAAGCACTCCCATAACTTCTCTAGAGGCGTCCAAGTCTAGTCTCCCTTTTTTGGGTCTTTGTGTGTGTAACAAGATCTATGTAGGGCTTCAATTGTATGCCACTCAAAAGCTGCAAAGTCTCTTCCCCATCAATATATTACTTACCCTAAACTTCCAAGGTTGGTATTTTTTGGAACATCAAGCTTATTTTATCTACATCAAAAGCTATCACTTGGATTACATCAAAAGAATATCCATTGAAGCGTTCTTTTTGTCACGAGGAAGGAGATAAGGAAGAGAACTTACACACACACTCTCACTCTCAAGGAGAAGCACACACACAGATTGAGGCAAGGAAGAATGATCTTCTTCTTCTTCTTCTATTACATAAAAGGAATGTACAAGAATGACCTAAAAACAAGAATACAACAAGTGCAATATATAAAGATCAGTACATAAGGAAAAACCTAATAACCGCCAATGAGTGAGCTGGCAAGAAACAAATGTGCCATCACTCTCGGTAGATAAATCTAATAAAGCTCAATGAAGTATCCCTGACATATATCGGTATGACCACTATACATGTCAGAGAAATGAAAAACTGGTATGTGTCATCCTGGATCATCACATGTTGAGCTTGATATCTCAACACTCCCCCTCAAGCTCAACGCCATATCCTGTAATCCAAGCATCTCTCGAAACTTCTTCAACTTCTCAGCTCCAAGTGCTTTAGTGAAAATATCAGCATCCTGCTCATCTGTTCTCACATAAACAAGATCAATATCACCTGCTAATACCTTTTCTCTGATGAAGTGATAATGTACCTCGATATGCGTTGTTCTAGCATGGAAAACAAGGTTCCGTGCTAACTGTATGCTGTTAAGATTATCACAATAGATAGTGATAGGCTTTTGCACTTCCACACCTAAATCTACAAGTAACATCTCCAGCCATGATGCCTCACATGCTGCCATTGCAGCACCTCTATACTCAGCCTCTGTACTCGAAAAAGCAATAGTGGGTTGCTTCTTGCTGCTCCATGTAATAGCTGCACCTCCAAGTGAGAAAAGAAAGCCACTAGTAGATCTTCTATCTAGAGTACTACCAGCCCAATCTGCATCGGTGTATCCATGAACCTGCAACTCCACACCAGCTTCATAAAACAATGCATAATCCAAAGTAGCACTCACATAACGTAGAGTGCGCCTCAGAGCATCCAAATGTGGCTTCTTGGGAACCTGCATAAACTGACTTTCAAGTCCAACAATATAACTTAGATCAGGCCTTGTAATTGTGAGATATGTAAGACTTCCCACAATTTTCCTGTACATAGTAGCATTTTCCAATGCTTCACCTGATGTAGTATCCAATTTCAAATTCTGATCTAATGGCATAGAATTTGGCTTACAATCAGCCATACCATACTTTTGCAGCATAATCAAGGCATATTGCCTTTGCGACATCCATATACCTGTTTCTGTATGTATAAACTCAATGCCCAAGAAATAGCGCAGCACACCAAGATCTTTCATGTCGAATTCCTGCATAAGAAGTTTCTTTACCTCTTTGATGCTTTCTTCATTATCACCACCTACAATCAGGTCATCAACATAAATAGCCACAATAGTGATGCCATCATCAGCCTTCCTTGCATATAGTGAGTGATCTGCATCACACATAGAGAACCCAATGCTAGTTAAGTAATCAACAATCCTTGCATGCCATGCACGAGGGGCTTGCTTCAGCCCATACAAAGCCTTTTGCAACCTGCAAACATATTCTGGATGCTTTGAATCTTCATATCCTTGTGGCTGGTCCATATATACTTCTTCCTGTAACTCACCATGTAGGAACGCATTCTTCACATCCATCTGATGCAAAGTCCATCCTTTTGCTGTAGCTAATGCAACAAGTGTTCTGACAGTAGACATTTTAGCTACAGGGCTGAATGTTTCCTCATAATCAATGCCATATGTCTGTGCATAACCTTTAGCTACCAATCGTGCTTTTCTTGTATTACCTTTGTCATGTAGGCACAATGGCGAGCAATGTAACTATCATATGTCAATCGTTGCACTGAATTACACATCCTCCCAGATCTTCTTGGTCCTGGGTCACTTCTTCTTGTATCATCTGCATGTGCCCTTCTTACTCCTTGAGTCTTCACAGAGGGCAATCCAAGTTCTGTTGCGAACATTTGTTTTATGTAGGGTACAAGTTTCAAATTATGTAAATACCTTTGGGAAGTCTTTTAATACTTCAAGAAGGCTCATATTATTCATAAAATGTAGCAAAAATACCACGTGATTTCTAGAACATGGTGAGTCAAATTAGTGAGTCACAAGGGAGCTTTAGTGGTGTCCTAGTGGAAGGTCGATGTGGCTAGTTCTCAAAATCCATCAATACTTTGCTTATTTGAGCACTTGAGTCATGTAATACCTCCATCCAAGTGTCTACCACGAATTTAGATGTATTAGGAAGGTTTTAGATTAGTTTCCCATGCTATAAAAAGAGGAGAAAAGTCGTGATCTTGTGGGATGTCCAAGAGAGTCATATGTGTATCTCTACACTGCTGTAGTTTTGTATGCAGAGATTGCAGAGCTTGTATCTCCCTCATTATATATCCAAATTACATGTTTGATAGCTCATTGGAAAGCTCTTACTGTCTACTTTCTTCTTGGAAATTTTCATAATCATTGGATGTGTGAGCTGAGAGCAATACTCTCTGCAAGTAGTGTGTGTTCTCTGTTTTTTATCCCTGCTGAAGGTCTCCATTAAACCTCAAACTTGCAGAGGTCATATATCCTTGTGTATGTATCCAAATCATGTGTTCTTTGGCTTGTTAGAAAGCTCTTTAAGTCTACTTGTATTCTGGAAAGTTTCAAAGTCATTGGAGTTGTGAGTTAAGAGCAGTAGTCTCTGCAAGTGATGTGTGTCCTCAGGTTCATCTCTGTTTCAAGGTCTCCATTAAAGCTGCATATTGCAAAGGTCATAGATCATTGTGTATTTATCCATTTGAGGTGTTCTATATCTTGTTGGAAAGCTCTTAGAGTCTAGTTTATGTGTGTAAAACAGTTTTGGAAAATTCCAAGTAAGTTAAGAGAAATTTTCTCTGCAAGAAAATTGGTCTGTGCATACAAATTTGTGAAAAAGTCAACTAGGTCCTGTTGGGTTTCACCTACTTCTAGCTATACTTTGGAGATCAATAAACTCCAACATTGGTATCAGAGCAAGTACTTGGAGGCTTGGAGAAGGTTATCATACCTTGACGAAGAATTTGAAGCTATCAAAGAAGCAGTTCATCATCAACACTACACAAAGGTAGAAGAAGATTGCAAGGAGGCATCTGAAGCAACATCCAAGCAAAGAAAGGTGCACATACCTCATTTACAAGGTAAATATTATATTTCTGCTCATCACACACATTGGAAAGGAGGCTTAAAGGAGGAAGCTTAGCATTTGTATTATGGGAGACCAACATGCACAAATAGAGAAGCTTGATAAGACCAATTATCAAGCATGGAAGTTTAGAATCACAGCATACTTGCAAGGTAGAGGCTTGTATGGTTTGATTGACGGCACAGATATCAAACCCACATTACCAGAGGACCCTAATCAGCAACAATTGAGGGAGTTTAGACTTTGGAATGAGAGAGACAAAAGGGTTATATTCATTTTATCACAAAATATTCAAGATTCAATGGTAGGACACATACAAGATCTAGACACAAGTAGAGATGTTTGGCTTGCATTGGAAAGGTTGTATGCTACAGGTACAAGAGCAAGGAAGATTCAACTCAAAAATGAGTTGAATAACATAAAGAAAGATACAAGGACATCGGTCAATGATTACATATTGAAAGTTAAAGAGATTGCAGATCAACTAGGATCAATTCAAGCTCATGTGGAGGACGACGACTTGGTTGCACATACTCTCAACGGACTCAAAGATGATGAGAGATGGAAACCCTTCATTACTTCAGTTTATGTCAGAGGAGAATTACCAGATTTTGATCAACTTATTGCCCTCATGGTCATGGAGGAGATGAATCTAAATGGTTCTACTTCAAATCAAAAAGGATCTCAAGGACAAGCTCTTTATGTAGGATCATCAAGAGGTGGAAACAGAGGTGGAAGAGTTTCAAATAGAGGTCGAGGAAGAAGGAGCGATGATCAAAGGACTTCAAGTGGCTTCTTCAACACAAGAGGAAGAGGAAGATCAAGCGCTAGAGGTACGAGAGGCTACTACAACTACAACCAAAGACAAAGGAGTGAAGATAATAAGAACAATTGCTATATATGTGGAAGGTATGGACACTATGCCAAAGATTGTTATCAAAATGAAAATAATCAAGGTGGTAATCGAAGAGGAGGCTATTCAAGAAGAGGTAAACAACAAGGAAATTATGCAGTTGAAGGTAAAAGTGATGATTATGATTCTCTTCTTATGATGAATGTAGAAACTAAGATGAATTGCAATAGCGATGTATGGTATGTAGATAGTGGTTGTTCTAATCACATGTCTCATGATGCTTCATGGTTTTCTAATATGCATAATCCGTCATGTAAAGGTCATGTTGAAACAGGAGATGATACAACACATAAGATTATGCAGGTTGGAGATGTTGTTATGCAGGATAAGAGCAAGAAAAATTGCTTGAAGGATGTACTTTATGTGCCAACGATCACTAAGAATTTGATGTCGGTTGGTCAAATGGTAGAAAAAGGTCTACAAGTGAGATTTAATCATGCAGGTTGCTTCATTGAGGATCCAAAGCAAAGGAGGTTAATTGCTAGAGGTCAAAAACAAGGTAGATTGTTTACATTCAAGGTAAACCCAAATCATACAAACTATTTCTCTTATGGTATGCATCGAATAGCAGAGCTTGATCTATGGCACAAAAGGATTGGACACATGAATGTACACAGGTTAAAGGAGCTATCAAAGAAGAGGATTGTTGAAGGATTACCTGATCTTACTAAGCAACATATGGTGCATCTTTGTGAAGCATGTCAAATGGGTAAGCAGAGTAGACAACCTTTCAAGCATTCAAGCTATGTAAGTGATGGTTTGCTAGATCTCATACACACAGATGTGTGGGGACCTACTAAAGAGGCATCCTTGGTTGGTAATAAGTACTATGTATCATTCATTGACGATCATAGTAGAATGACATTTGTGTATTTTATTAAACATAAGAGTGAGGTCTTTGATTGTTTCAAGAAGTTCAAATCATATGTCGAAAAGCAAACAGGAAGGTATATTAAGAAGCTAAGATCCGATGGAGGAGGAGAGTATTTCTCTCAAGCTTTTACTGATTTTTTGTATGATGAAGGTATCAAAAGAGAAGTTACATGCAGGTATACTCCACAACAAAATGGAGTCGCAGAAAGAAGAAACAGAATCATAGCAGAAGCATCTAGAAGCATGCTTAATGATATGTGTTTGCCTAATTATTTTTGGGCTGAAGCTGTTAGCACAAGTGTTTACATTATGAATAGAGTTCCGACTGCTGGAGTTCATCATTTGACACCATATGAGGTATGGCATGGAAGGAAACCAAGTGTAAGTCATTTGAAAGTATTTGGCTGTGTATGTTATGTACATGTACCTAGTGAGGTGAGATCTAAACTTGATGCAAAATCAGAAAAATGTATATTCATTGGTTATGCAGATACTCAAAGAGGATATAGATGCTATAATCCTCATACCAATAAGGTTGTTGTGTCAAGAGATGTAAACTTTGATGAATCACTTTCATGGTATGCAGATAAGAATTGTTTGCAGGTCATGGATGAAAATGAAGAAGGTGTGGTTGAAGGAGATGAATGCATAGTTCAGCCATCAGGAAGTTTAAATGATGAAAGGAGTGGTTTAGATGAAGAAAGAGGATCACCTTTCAATGGAAGATTAAGGCAAGAGTCACCTCCAAGTGTTAAAAGTAAAGGTAAACTCAAACTTGTTGAAGTTAATGATGAAGGAGAGGAAATTAGTGATGTATGTGAGTATGGAGAATCATCAAAGGTTCCTAATAAGAAAGGAAGAGCATCTACATTGGAGGTAAGAAGAACTTCAAGAGTAAGTAAGCAACCTCAAAGGTATACTTATGAATCTTTCATGAATACTCATTATGCTTTTATGACAAAAGTTGAGCAGGAAAATGAACCCACATGTTATGATGAGGCCAAAGGAGATGAAAAGTGGGAGAAAGCAATGAGAGAAGAAATGGAAGCACTACATGATAACGAGACTTGGAATTTAGTTCCAAGTACACCAAAGCAAAAGGTAATTGGTTGTAAGTGGGTTTTTAAGATTAAAAGAAATAGTGATGGTAGTGTGTCTAGATATAAGGCTAGACTTGTAGCAAAAGGATATAATCAAACTCAAGGTGTGGACTATGAGGAAACATTTAGTCCAGTAGCAAATATGGCAACGGTGAGAACTTTGTTGGCTTTAGCTGCAAGTAAGAGGTGGAATATATATCAACTCGATATAAAGAATGCCTTTCTTAATGGTGAGTTAAATGAAGAAGTGTATATGTCACAACCAGATGGTTATGTGGATGCAAAATGTCCTAATCATGTATGCAGGTTAAAGAAGGCATTGTATGGTCTTAAGCAGGCACCAAGGGCATGGAATGCAAGGTTGGTAAAGTATCTTATGCTGCAAGGATACACAACGAGTCATGCTGATCCTTCACTTTATGTAAAACATGTAGATGGCATGTGTGTCTATGTATGCATTTATGTGGATGACTTGTTGATTACAGGGAATGATGCAAAAGCAATTGATGAGATAAAAGGTAATTTGGGAAAAGAATTTAAAATTTCAGATCTTGGTTTGCTCAGATACTTTCTTGGGATTGAAATTGTGTATAGCGATGAAGGTATGTGGTTGATACAAAGAAAGTATATATGTGATATGCTGAAAAGGTTTGGTATGCAGGAATGTAAATTTGTTTCTACTCCAATGGAATGTAATGTAAAGCTAAGCGCAAAGGAAGGTGATGAGTTGCATGATATGAATGTATATAGATCCATGGTAGGATCTTTGATTTATGCAACAAAAACTAGACCTGATATATGTTATGCAGTGGGAGTATTGTCACAGTTTATGCATGAACCTAGAGTACCTCATATGCATGCAGCGAAAAGAGTGCTTAGGTATTTGAAAGGTACCATGAACGAAGGATTATTTTATAGTCATGATGCTGATCTAACTCTTAAAGTCTTTAGTGATGCAGATTGGGCTGGAAGCAAAGATGACAGAAGATCCACAAGTGGATATGTGGTAATAGCAGGAAACAAGACATTAACATGGAGTTCAAAGAAACAGCCTACAGTTGCTTTATCTTCTACAGAGGCTGAGTATAGAGGTTTAGCATTGGCTACTACTGAGGTTATGTGGTTTAAAAAGTTGTTTCATGACTTGAATGTGCAGGTTGATGTACCACTGATATATGGGGATAATTTGAGCAGCATTCATATGACCTCAAATCCTATTTTTCATGCTAGAACAAAGCATATAGAGGTTCACTATCATTATGTCCGAGAGAAGGCCATGAACAATGAAGTGCAGGTTTCTTTTGTTGGAACAAAGGATCAAGTTGCAGATATCTTCACCAAATCCTTGGATGGACCAAAGCTTCAAAGATTCAACTATATTCTTGGCATGAAGGAAATACCCTTTGAAACTTGAGGGGGAGAATGTTGCGAACATTTGTTTTATGTAGGGTACAAGTTTCAAATTATGTAAATACCTTTGGGAAGTCTTTTAATACTTCAAGAAGGCTCATATTATTCATAAAATGTAGCAAAAATACCACGTGATTTCTAGAACATGGTGAGTCAAATTAGTGAGTCACAAGGGAGCTTTAGTGGTGTCCTAGTGGAAGGTCGATGTGGCTAGTTCTCAAAATCCATCAATACTTTGCTTATTTGAGCACTTGAGTCATGTAATACCTCCATCCAAGTGTCTACCACGAATTTAGATGTATTAGGAAGGTTTTAGATTAGTTTCCCATGCTATAAAAAGAGGAGAAAAGTCGTGATCTTGTGGGATGTCCAAGAGAGTCATATGTGTATCTCTACACTGCTGTAGTTTTGTATGCAGAGATTGCAGAGCTTGTATCTCCCTCATTATATATCCAAATTACATGTTTGATAGCTCATTGGAAAGCTCTTACTGTCTACTTTCTTCTTGGAAATTTTCATAATCATTGGATGTGTGAGCTGAGAGCAATACTCTCTGCAAGTAGTGTGTGTTCTCTGTTTTTTATCCCTGCTGAAGGTCTCCATTAAACCTCAAACTTGCAGAGGTCATATATCCTTGTGTATGTATCCAAATCATGTGTTCTTTGGCTTGTTAGAAAGCTCTTTAAGTCTACTTGTATTCTGGAAAGTTTCAAAGTCATTGGAGTTGTGAGTTAAGAGCAGTAGTCTCTGCAAGTGATGTGTGTCCTCAGGTTCATCTCTGTTTCAAGGTCTCCATTAAAGCTGCATATTGCAAAGGTCATAGCTCATTGTGTATTTATCCATTTGAGGTGTTCTATATCTTGTTGGAAAGCTCTTAGAGTCTAGTTTATGTGTGTAAAACAGTTTTGGAAAATTCCAAGTAAGTTAAGAGAAATTTTCTCTGCAAGAAAATTGGTCTGTGCATACAAATTTGTGAAAAAGTCAACTAGGTCCTGTTGGGTTTCACCTACTTCTAGCTATACTTTGGAGATCAATAAACTCCAACAAGTTCCTCATCAATACTCTTTTCTGAACCACTTGAATCTCCATCAACATCTTCAAAACCTGCACCTGTTTTACTACTAGCAGAAAGCTTTTCTTTACCTCTCTTGGATGTATTTGATGAATTTGCTGGACTGAAATTTCCACGCAATCTTCCACTCCATGGATTTGAGTTGGAACTATTGCTTGATGATGCATCCGGTCCACTCAAAACTTGAGATTCTGCACTAGATTTTTCAGCATTTTCTTTGTCATTTGGTTCAAGATTCAGTCCTTCGTTGACATCTGAATAGAAGCTTGACATTTCATCAAATACCACATCTCTGCTCACCTTCACCTGTCGTGTGAGTGGGTTATAACATTTGTACCCCTTTTGCTCAAGGGAATATCCAATGAAGACACATTTTTCTGCTTTCAGATCAAGCTTCATCCTCAACTCATCTGGAACATGTACATATGCAATACAGCCAAAAACTTTCAGATGTGATAAGTT
Organism: Ceratopteris richardii; assembly: GCA_020310875.1. Classification (NCBI taxonomy): domain Eukaryota; kingdom Viridiplantae; phylum Streptophyta; class Polypodiopsida; order Polypodiales; family Pteridaceae; genus Ceratopteris; species Ceratopteris richardii. Next base: position 46,186,006 of record CM035419.1, on the reverse strand, counting down.
TGGCTTTTTACCTGTAAACTTCTCTTCAGGTGTAACTTGATGTACAACAGCAGTCGGAGTTCTGTTCATGATGTATAGAGCAGTACGCACAACTTCTGCCCAATAACAATGAGGCATATTCTTCTCAGCCATCAAGGCTCTTGCTATTTCTGCAATATGTCTATTTTTGCGTTCAGCAACACCATTCTGTTGTGGTGTGTACCTGCATGAAAACTGACGCCGAATTCCATGATTTTTTAGAAAACTGCTGAACTCATTTGACATGTATTCACCTCCTCCACCATATCTTAATGTTTGAATGCACTTCCCTGTTTGCTTTTCCACCATAGCTTTAAAATTCTGGAAGTGAGTGAACACCTCGCTCTTCTCTTTCATGAAATATACCCATACTTTGCATGTATGATCATCAATGAAGGTAACATAAAACCTGCAACCGCCCATAGATGTGGTCTTTGCTGGACCCCAAACATCTGTATGTACTACTTCTAGTACATTCTCACTAACATGCTTGTCATGCGGAAATGATGCTCTTGACTGTTTACCAAATTGACATGCTGCACATACCTTTTGCATTTTTGCAACTTTGAAATTTGGTAGTCCATGGACAATCTCCTTTGACTGCATCATTTTCAGCCTTTGCAAGTTTGCATGTCCAATCTGTTTGTGCCATATCTCTATATCTGCAATAACTCCTGCACCTTTTGCAAACATGGCTGCATTCATTTCAGGAATCTTCACATTTAAGGTGAACATCCTACCCACTTTGTTTCCTTTGGCAACCAATCGTCCATCCTGCTTGTACGCTTCTACATATAATCCATTAGCATTGAACTTGACTTGTAATCCTTGGTCAACCATTTGTCCAACAAAAACCAGATTCTTTGTTATATTTGGAACATGCAACACATCAGCAAGATGTTTTACCTTCCCGTCCTCCATAGACAATGCTATGTTTCCTGTATGCTCAATAGGATGCGATGTATCATCACCTGTCTCAACATATCCAAGAACTGGCATTTTCTGCAAACTACTAAACTATTCTGCATGACTGGTCATGTGATTTGAAGCACCTGAATCAACATACCAGACATTATCATTCAATTTTGAAACACCAGTAGACATCGTATTCATCATGTGATGTTGAACCATAAACAGCTTCTCAGAATCATCTGCACTTGTGGATGCATAGTTGTTTTGCTGCCTTCTGTTATTTTGATTCTTTAACCTGCAATCACGTTCAAAGTGTCGAGATTTACCACAATTCCAGCATCCTTTACTATCATTACCTGAATCATTTCTTTGGAAATTTATGCGACCTCTTTGGCTCCCCCTGCCTCGAAACTGTCCTCTTCCTCCTGCATGAATCTGTTGTTGACCTTGGTCTTGGTTACTGTTTCCTCTTCCACTTCCAAAACCACTACCTCTGCCTCTTCCTCTGCCAGAGTAGAATACCTGCTCAGAACTAGGCTTTCCTTGGGAGTTTGAGTCCTCACCAAGATTCTTTTCTTCAATAATCAGCATAGATACCAGATCAGCAAAATTCAGAATATTTTCCCTGGTCTGTATGGAAGTTCTGAACTGCTTATATGCAGCTCCTAAACCACGAAGGCACACTTCCACCTTATCATCATCATCTACATTCACACCAATAGATGCAAGTGACTCACATATGCCTTTGATTTTAAGAGTGTAGTCACTTACCAACATGCTCTTCTTTTCCAATGTATGCAGCTCGTTCTTGAGTTGCAATTTCCGTGCCTTTGTATTAGTCTCATACAAAGTGACCAAGCTGTTCCAAGCCTCTTTTGGAGTCTTGGCATCCTGTATGTGTCCAATCATGCTATCCTGTATGCTAACAGATAGCCAATACATTACCTTTCGTGCTCCTTGATTCCATTCCTCATATGCTCTTAAATGATCTGCAGTCCGATTCCTTTCTGGTAACTGCGGAGCATTTTCATTCTCTCCTTCGATGTACTTCCAGTAGCCTTTTCCCATCAGGAAATTCGTCATTCTGAATCTCCAAGCATGGAAGTTGTTCTTGTCCAGCTTATCGCTCATAAGCTGACTCATTCCATCTGCGTTTTCCATTTCTGCAACAATTCACAACACTGCAAAACACTACAAGCAACACTTCTGCTTGAACACTGTCGCACTATGATGTGACAGTTCGATCTCAGAAAAACACAGTTTTCGTGTATCAACAGTAAACGGAATCGCTTGAAATTCTAGATCTAGAATATATGAGTGTCGCCGAACACAACGCAAGTTACAGTTTTTGAAAATGACCTGGTTTTTTCGTGGGCCCCACCTTGCGGGCTCAAAACGGAGGTCGAGATGGCTCCAAAACTTCGAAAATATTTTGAGGTCTTCTACCTTCACGGAGATTTTCGTAGCAAACGAAGGCCGTTTGTGAAATCACGTTTTCTCCACGCCTTGCCACGTAGTCTTCACCGTCGCCTTCTCCACGAGCTCTCTACAACCACGCTGGCTCTGATACCATGTCACGAGGAAGGAGATAAGGAAGAGAGCTCACACACACACTCTCACTCTCAAGGAGAAGCACACACACAGATTGAGGCAAGGAAGAATGATCTTCTTCTTCTTCTATTACATAAAAGGAATGTACAAGAATGACCTAAAAACAAGAATACAACAAGTGCAATATATAAAGATCAGTACATAAGGAAAAACCTAATAACCGCGAATGAGTGAGCTGGCAAGAAAAACAAATGTGCCATCACTCTCGGTAGATAAATCTAATAAAGCTCAATGAAGTATCCCTGACATATATCGGTATGACCACTATACATGTCAGAGAAACGAAAAACTGGTACGTGTCATCCTGGATCATCACATGTTGAGCTTGATATCTCAACACTTTTACCTATGCTCATTCATTGTACTTTTTTAAAAGCTTTTTCATGGATCTTTTACCATTGTAAAAGGCTAGAGATTTACACATGTAAAAGTAGAAAAAGACAGCTAATCTTCCACAAATTTGTGGTGGTTGACTTGCAATCAATGAATCAATCAATCACCTAAAAGTAGATCAAACTAGATCTTCACTTTTCCTAGATTGTAGGAAAGCAAATTGATTCCCTCCAACAATTAATCCCACCTTCATTTGAATTCAAAATCCACTTGTAGAAGTCGTGGAACACTTCAAGAGTCTATATAAGATCACTTGTATATTACATGGAAGAAATATGCATCCACTTGTGTCCATCATTGCCTTGCTCCTTCATTTTTTTGCATCATCTTCTTCAACAATAGTAAGCTTACAAAGTCTGCTCCTCTCTCTATCAAGATCCAAATTAGATGGGAGAGGATTCTTTGGAAAGATATAGTTTCTTGTTTATGTGCATGAATATTCAAGGAATTTGGAATAGTGTATTGGGAGAAATTGTAGTTTTTCTGTCTCGAGGTCTATCTCTATGCATTCCTAAAAAATAAGAGGTACCATTGTTGAGTGTCTAATTCATTCCAAAATCATATTTTGCTTATTTCTTGTACTCTTGTGCATTATCTACACTCAACCCTATATGTATCACTCCTCCAAAAGGATTGTTTTCTAATTGTAATCACGCTATTCTCTATGAGCATTTAAAGTTGATTGCCTCATCCAAAGATAGTAAGTTTTTTGAGCTAGTCAATGCACAAATCTATCTCTTTTGTATCGATCCTTTCTCCTTGATGATCCAAATTACATAGTTCATTTTATTTCACTTATCTCATGACTATAAGGTCTACTTGAGTCTGCATAAGCTCAAGGGTTGGTCTTGTGCCAGTTGGCTAGATCAAACTTCGTCGCTTTGTAACTCACTTTTCTGCCTCCTACAAGCTTCTCCAAGTTCTTTTAGTGGTCTCAAAGCTAGATCAAGATGGGTGAAAAATTTCTCTGAATGATTGAGAAGCTTGATCGACACAACTACGTGGCTTGGAAAATCAAAATGGAGGCCTATTTGCAAGGTAGAAATCTTTATGGGATTGTAGTAGGTTATGAAGCTATGCCTATTCCAAGATCCAAAGGAGGACCTACACAAGAGGAGAGAGATAAACTCACACTTTGGTGTGCAAGGGATGCTCAAGCAAGGTCATACATACTAAACTCTATCTCTGAATTTCTATTATGACATATTAGAGGATGCAAGACATTTTAGGAGACTTGGGATGCCCTAGAGACTTTCTTTATCATCTTTGGAATGATTTCAACCAAATGAAGATCACAAAGTTTGTTACCAAAGTCAAGGAAGTTGCAGATCAGTTATCATCCATTGGAGAGCTGATAAAACAAGAGGCTATCATGAGGTAAATTCTCAATAAGATTCGAAGTGATAAGAAATGGCAATCATTCACCATGGCTTATGATCTCATCGTGGATGTGAAAACTCTAGACTTCAACATCTTTCTTGGACAACTCTTCAATCAAGAGACCAACAATAGCATAAAGGAATGTAACTCCTATCATGGTGATTCAACTAATGGTCTATATGTGGATAAGAAGGACAAGAAGTTGAAAGGCAAGAAGAATGAAGAAGATGAAGAGGAGACTTCCCAAGACAACTTCGCAAGCAAGAGCAAGTGGAAATGGAAGAAGAAAGGACCAAATCATGACAATGCCAAAGGACAGAATGTTCAACCAGAGTATTCTGAACTCAATCCCCAAACAGTGAAAAATGCATAAAAAGGGAACGGTCAATCTGATCTCATTCAAAAACAACATTCATGCACACCTTTAAGCAATGACGCACCCCCAATTCTCTCATTCAAATCTCTTGAAATCAAAACTATTTTTAGGTCAAGTTTTGTTATTTTACCTAGCAATAGTTTGTAGAAATTCTTTTTAACTACCAATAAAAGTGATTTTAATTATATTTCTTCCGATAATATATGTTATTCTTAGTTCTAATTTCCATGAGTGAGTTTCCAAAGTCTAATTACTACCCTCATGTTCTTCCAAGGTTATGTTGATATATTTAGGTAGTGATGTGTGTGAACACTCTAGGACCGCCGGGGCACTTTTTTCCCTCTTTAGGAGGTTTTTTTCCCCCGGCTTGTATATACGCCTATTGCCCTAATGGGCTACTTATCTTTGTACATTCTCTAGTAATACATTCAGTCTTGTGTGTTGTGCTCCAAGCTTCTTCTTCTTCCTTGTGCTGTTCGCGTGCTTCCGCAGACGTCTATCTCCAACAATTGGTATCAGAGCAGGTCGTCGCTTCTTCTAGGGCACCGTCGACACTCCTCCGTTTGTAGTCTCAGATTCGCACGAAATTTGGTGAGCATACTCAAGGTGTTTCCGAGATCAAAATAGCTTCGCTGTGTGGTGCCAAAATCGCGATCTAAGCTCGTTTCGGCCTCCGAACGCACTAGCGCAGCGCTTGTGCAGGCTATTTCGTCCTTTTGTGCCAAAGGTATATACCAGTTTCTGTTCGCCAGTTTAAGCGTCTCGAAGTCTGGTACAGGTCTAGCAGAACTCGTCTGGGCAATTCTGTTCAACCTTTTGAGATACATTCAATTTTGTGCATCAAGGTATTTTAGTCACCGGCCATGGCTGAAAGCAGTGATGTATTCCGTATGTTGGCTGTTGAGGATAAGTTGGATGGTACCAACTACCCATTATGGGCTTACATGATGCGACATGTACTGGTTGCAAAAGGATTGTGGAACATTGTGCAGGGTGTTGAAAGACGTCCTGTTACACCTGTAACGACAGGTACTGCAAATACAGGTGTTGAAGCTGATGAAGATGGTGTCGAAGATGATATTCCGCAGATTCTTGTTCGTGCTGCTGTTTCTGTTGCACCTACTACAGAGCAGATTCGTTGGGATGGCAGAGATGCCCAGGCACATGCATTGATAGCCTTGTCTGTCAAACGTGCCATTATTCCTCACATTCGCTCTTGCAGAACAGCAAAGGATGCTTGGGATACACTTACCACTTTGTACCAGGCTAGGAATGAGGCTCGTGTTGCTTACCTCCGAAAACAGTTGGAGAGTGAGCACATGAATGAAGGTGATTCTATGGACAATTTTCTTACAAAGATCAAAGACCTGAAGGAACAATTGATTTCTGCTGATGAGGTTATACCAGATAGCTCACTTGTGCAGACCGTTCTGAATGGTCTTCCTGATTCATATCAGAGTTTTGCCTCTACTCTTCGATTGATGATGAAAGGCAATCCGAATGCCTTGTCATTTGAGGAATTAGTCTCTGTTCTGTTGCAAGAAGATCAGTCCAGGCAGAACAGGTCCATTATGCGTGTTGCAGATCAAGCTTTCCTGGCTAGTCAGAAGGGCAAAGGAAAATGGAGCTCTTCTACTAGTAAGCAGAAATCTGCAAATGCTGCACAATCGAAGAACCAGGATAAAGATGAAAAGAAATCAGAAAAGCAGAAATTGTTCTGCAAGTACTGTAAAGGAAATGATCATATTATAAAGAACTGTCCAAAACTGGCTGCTAAAGAGGCAAAGAAGAAAGAGGCTGGAATGGTTGTTGCAGAGGCCTCTACACCAAAAACAGAGTCTGCAAATCTTGTGCAGGAAGAAGAATGGGCGTTTACTACTGTCTGCAGTTTTGACCCATCTTCTCATGATCAGTGCATGTCTGCAGTAGACTCAGATGTTTGGTACTTTGACAGTGGGGCGACCAAACATATTACCTCGCAGCGCAGTTTCTTCTCTTCACTCGAGCCTGCCCCTACAGGGAATACTGTCACATGCGCCAATAACTCCTCTTATCCTGTTATGGGAGTTGGTAAGATCATTCTGACTACTGCTGATGGTAGTTCTTTCACTTTGTCAGATGCTTTGTTTGTGCCTAAGATCAAGAAAAATCTGTTATCAGTTCCGGCATTAGCCAAGATTGGCTTGGTTGTGAAATTCGTTGATGACAGGTGTACAGTCCATGATCTCTCAAATGGCGATGTGATTATTGCTTCTGGCATTTTATGTCGTGGGCTGTATAAGCTCATAGACTATGAAAGATCTGTGAATGATTCGGCATGTGCAGTTCATGATTCTCAGGCTATGTCAGATGCAAAGCTTTGACATGCACGCTTTGGTCATCTGAATTTTGCTAGTCTGTTACGTCTGCAGAAATCTGAAATGGTGTCCTCTTTGCCCAAACTTGAGGCACCTGGAAAACATGTTTGTGAAGGCTGTATTTTGGGCAAAATGCAGCGTTCTTCCTTTCCAAAAGATGGTTCAGTTCGGGCTACGCAGAAATTACAGCTTGTACATAGTGATGTCTGTGGTCCTATGCAGACACCCTCTTTTGGAAATTACCTTTACTTCGTGACTTTCATTGATGATTTTTCCAGGCATGCATGGGTATATCCACTCAAAGCAAAGTCCGAAGTGTTCATGTGCTTCAAACAGTTTTTGGTTTTGGTTGAAAATCTGTCAGCATGTAAAATGGGCACCCTCCGTTCTGATCGAGGGGGGGAATATATGTCTTCAGATTTTAATGCATTTCTGGCTGAACGTGGGATAAAACACCAGTGTACAGTGCCGTATACACCTCAACAGAATGGAGTTGCTGAACGAAAGAACAGGTCACTCATGGAGATGGAGAGGTGCATGGTCAAAAGTCAGGCTTTACCACATAGTTTCTGGCTTGAGGCTGTCATGTGTGCAGCATATGTACTGAACAGGTGTCCCACTAAAGCATTGCAGTCTATCACTCCATATGAGGCTTGGCATGACCGCAAGCCATCTGTTGCTCATCTGCGTGTTTTTGGTTGTTTGGCATATGCATTAGTGCCTGAACAAGATCGCAGAAAATTGGATGATAAGGCAGTAAAATGTATTTTTGTTGGGTACAGTTCTGAAAGTAAAGGCTATCGTCTGTATCATCCACAGACTAAACGCATTCTGGTTAGCCGTGATGTTGTCTTTGTGGAAGATGCTATTCAGCCATTGCTTTCATGTACTAAGGAGACATCTGTTAGCTCCAAAGACATGTATGATACTTTGATGCCTCTTTTTACAGGTGGACAGGCTAGCGCTGGTCCTAATGAGGCAACTTCTCAACCTTTGCAGGTTTCATATGATGATGCAGATCATTCCATTTCTGATGCAGATTTACATGATGCACTTGTTGATGAGAGAGCTGATATTGAGCAGGCAAAAACTATGCCAAAATGGTTGGTGCAGACTTTGCGTGACAGCAAATTAGATGCACCTCTGTCATATCGTACTCGTTCAGGCTCTCATAGTGCCTCCTTTGCATCAGATTGCTATGCTATGGCTGCATCTAGTCTCTGTGATGAGAATGAGCCTGTTTCTTTTGATGAAACACAAAATTCAGAAAATTGGATGGCTGCTATGCAATCTGAATATGATGCTATAATGAAGAATGGTACATGGTCTTTATGTGACTTGCCTCCTGGCAAGAAGGCCATTGGCACTAAGTGGGTATACAAGCTCAAGCGTAAACCTGATGGTACAGTTGACAGGTATAAGGCTAGGCTTGTTGCAAAGGGTTATGCACAGGAAAGAGGCATTGATTTTGATGAGACCTTTGCACCTACATGCCGTATGACTACTGTTCGCAGCATTTGTGCACTTGCAGCCCATCACGGTTGGAATGTACATCAGTTGGACATTAAAACAACATTTCTGAATGGTGACTTGCATGAAGAAGTGTATGTTTTTCAGCCCCGTGGCTTTGTGCAGAAAGGGCATGAAAACCAGGTTTGCAGGTTAAAGAAGGCATTATATGGTTTAAAGCAAGCACCACGTGCTTGGTATGAGAAGATACATGCCTATCTGATTGCACATGGTTTTGAGAATAGTCCAACTGAAAGCACCTTATATGTTAAGCGTGCTAATGATGTGCTTCTGATCATTGTTGTCTATGTTGATGACATGCTGCTCATTGGTCCTATTGAGACACATATTGCTGATTTTAAGGCTGATTTGCATGCCTCATTTGAGATGCCTGATTTGGGGCATTTGCATCACTATTTGGGCATTCAGTTTATGCATGTTGATGGTGGAATGGCTTTGTGTCAAACGAAATATATAGACACATTATTGCAGCGTTTTGGCCTTGAAGACTGTAAGCCTATTGCCACTCCTATGGAGACAGGTTTACGATTGAGTCTTCATGATGCTGGAGATGCATTTGATGCTGTTCTCTATCAGCAGGCTGTTGGATGCTTGATTTACTTATGCATTACTCGGCCAGATATTCAGTTTGCTGTCTCACAGATGAGCAGGTTTATGCATTACCCAGGAGTCACGCATTGGAAAGCGGTTAAGCGCATCTTTCGCTACTTGAGTGGTACTCGGCTACTTGGGTTGTTTTATCCCAAGGGGGGATCACTACTGCCAGATTTGCATGCTTTTTCTGACTCAGATTGGGCTGGTTGCTATGACACTCGTGTGTCCACCAGTGGTTTTTGCTTCATGCTTGGTAGCTCATGTATATCTTGGTTGAGCAAGAAGCAGCCTACTGTGGCCACTTCCAGTTGTGAGGCTGAGTATAGGGCAGCTTTCACAGCTACTGTTGAGTGTGTGTGGCTCAGACGCCTTATGGCTGATTTGGGTGTTGGCCAGTCTTCTGCCACCACCATCTTCACTGACAGTCGGAGCGCATTGGCAGTTGCGAGGAACCCTGTGTTCCATGCTCGCACTAAGCACATTGAGGTGCATTATCACTATGTCAGGGAGAGGTTCTCTGCTGGGGAGATCAGCTTGGCATATGTGCCCACGCAGGAGAACATTGCAGACCTTTTCACGAAGGCTCTGCCTAGGGAGAAGTTTGAAGCTTTCCGCAAAGCTTTGGGTTTACTTCCTTTTGTGGACTGATTTCCACATAGCTTGGCACTTCCTTATACATGAGTGCCAGCTCCTTGTTCACCGCATCACTCCCAGGGGGGATTTGTTGATATATTTAGGTAGTGATGTGTGTGAACACTCTAGGACCGCCGGGGCACTTTTTTCCCTCTTTAGGAGGTTTTTTTCCCCCGGCTTGTATATACGCCTATTGCCCTAATGGGCTACTTATCTTTGTACATTCTCTAGTAATACATTCAGTCTTGTGTGTTGTGCTCCAAGCTTCTTCTTCTTCCTTGTGCTGTTCGCGTGCTTCCGCAGACGTCTATCTCCAACAGGTATACCAAACTTTGGAGATCCTTTCTTCCACCTCTGCAATACAGATAAATAAAATTCTTCCAATACAGATAAAAAAAAATTCACAATAACATAGCCCGAAGAAGGCATGACAAACATTAAAGAGCCTTTATTCCACTTGTATCAAGGCAATGAACCTTCAATGTAGGAATGAGAAAAAAAGATAAACTTGAGATAAATTTAGAATACAACATACCTAATTGGATCCTAAGAGTTATAGAGTTTGAAAATGCTCCCACATGTGATGAGAGCCATGTATCTGATTATAGTAGCATTCTAGTATTTAACATTAATGTTCTTAGTGATGATTAGTAGCGGAATTGTTTTACCATCTAATTGTATGTAAAAACTATAGTATAATTTTTATAGTATAATTTTTTTTTGTAACTTCATGGATCTTATGTAATAAATGAACTGAATATGAATTTGTATTGTTCAAAGCCTAAAGTTCCCCAAGATATCTCACTAAAATAGGAAATGCCTACAACATTTGATTAAGAAGTGAATGTTTTGCAAGGGATCCTTACCAAAAGTGTTTCGGACCTCTCAAGTAAGTCATGCTCAAAAGTGTGATGAGATGATGGTTTAACCAAATAAACTTAAATTATCAAAAGAAGAGTTGACGCAATCATGTGCATGGAAATATGTGATCAAGTGATGATCCCTACTCACATGGGGAAACAAGTGCATGTGATAAGAAATCATACATACACGTCACAGTTTAGTTCCACATTTCACTCATCTTGGACATACAAAATCACATATAGTGAACTACACATATTCTCAAATTATGTGCATAGATAGATAAAAAAAATGTGTGGTTATAAGCAACGCAATTGAAGAAAAGGGTTATAGATTATATAAGCCCCTAACAATAGAGGTTTAGGTATTAAGAAATGTTAGATCTGATGAGCATTTACCTTGGTACTCTTCACATCTATCTATGTAGACAAATGAAGATGAAGAAAGGAAGACTTCAAGTGAAGAACAAAAAAAGTATAATCCCTTAGTGGACCAAAGGATTGGAGTAATCACTCTTCATGAAATGGAGGAAATCCTACATCAAGCCAACTAGGTGATGCAAGGAGAAAGGTCAAGGCTAAAATCATAGAGATCGAAGAATTTGAAGACTTGTGCATTGAGCTCGATATAGACCACCATGCAAAGAAGGAGGAGAACTTAAAGCTCGACGACAAATTTCCAAGTCAATGGTATGGTGAGGTAAGAGGGTCTCATAGGGTAAGATATCTAGTTGATAGACTTACCTTTGATTCACTTATGGTGAGACACTATGCATATATGGGCAAGGGAGTTATACAACCCACATGCTTTGTAGAAGATAATACATGCAATCAATGGAAAGAGGCTATGTAGGAGGAGAGAGAAAAGCCTTGGAGGGTAATCACACTTGGACACTAGTACCAAGGATAGATGAAATGAGGGTAGTTGGACACAAGTGGATCTATAAGTTAAAAAAGTATTTTTTATTGCATAGATTTTGTCTCTACTTGATCAAAAGTTTACCCACTTTAGGAATAGATGACATGATACTAAAGGCACCATAGACGGAAATGAGATTTTTCACACCTCAAAATGTTTCGATATATGTGCTAGACATATATTCCACATGAATTGAGAGTTAAGGTTGAGGATAGGGTACAAAGATGCATGATCATTGTCTAATCTTTGGAGTAAAAAGGATCCTGTTTTATAATCCAACCACCAAGGAGATGAAGGTATCCTACAATGTTATCGTTGATGAGTCAAAACTATGTTTTGCATCCAAAAATATGGTGTAGGTTGAATATGTTGAAGAGATGGGAAGATCATTACCTATAGATTTTGGATGGTTGCTCCCTCCGAGTTTGCACATCTGCCCCTACACCTTTGACATAGAGAGGTAGCAGGGTTGAAGGGAGCTTTGAATTGAGTGGTCAAAGAATTCCAATAACCTTAAATATGGATTTTGAATGGAAGATGTATGCCTACATTCATCAATAACTAAGTCACCATACAAGAAAGGCAAGCGTGATGGAGCTTGAGGACAAAGGGAATGAAGGGTTAAGAGATGAAGAACCAATACAAGGACTTGAAGATGTTATAGCATATAGAAGCCTATCAGGGAGCTAAAACAAAGTCAATAAACCAAAACTAGTTTACATCACAAGTGTGTTTTCTCAATTCTTGAGTGCACGTATTGATGTTTATTTGAATGCAACTAAAAGCGTACTAAGATATATCAAGCATTCAGCCAACCAAGGGATTCAACCCTCTTAAAGATATTACACAGCCTAAGCCTCACTAATGTTGATTCGACTGACTCAAAGGAAGAGAGGAATACATTGTTGAGGTTTGAGGTGTACAAAAGCATGCAAATAGGAGAAGGAAAAAGAAAAAGCATGAAACACAACACATAATATTGAATGCATTACCAAGTGAATATACGATGATATGTAACCCGTCAAGGTTATAGACATATATACAAGGTGGAAGAGATACTAGAAAAGAAATCGAAGCTTTCATCATGGATAACTTCTACCTTTATAATCTTTTTGAGAAGAACATCACCATGTACTTTTACTGACATATTTATGAAATTATATCTTGTTTTGGGAAAAGTTCATGGGTCAGTGGAGATCCATTTCTTGGAAGCTTTTATATTTTTGAAAGTGAGTTTCACCTTGAATATGATAGGAAAGAGCGCGATTCATGAAATAGAAGACTAGACTATTTCATTTAAGTTCTTGCTTTTAGGAACTTATATTATTTCCTAGACATCACTTATCTAGGTTTCCTCTTGAAGCCCCAAATAGCTTAAATGAAACCAAAAAGTAACTATCTAACCCTTCTAAATGGAGGAGTTGTTCCAAAGTTTCCATGGTTTTCGTTGCACTTTGCATCCTTACTATGGATGCAATTATGGAATTGTGGAGCATAACCACCATCTATTGAAATTTGAAAGTTCAATTTAAGTTAAATTCCATCACTCTTCTTTGATTTCCATCACATCTTGGGATAGAATCAAATGATAACATTCACTCCAAAGTGCTCATGGAAGTTAAAAATTATCTTAAGTTATCACTCTACTTGGATGCATGAAAAATTCAGAAAAACATGTAAAACGTATTTTCCTTATGAATCTGTAAGTATCACCTCGACTTAGAGTCATTATAAATCTTATAAGTTTGCAACTAGTAATGTTTTCTTGTCCATCAAAATGGCAAGAAAATTGAATGCCCACCTTTCAGCTTATGCCTACATTTAAGCAAGATATCCAACATACTTAATGTAAGAGTATTGGATACCCAAGTATCACGTTGGGAAAGAATCTACTAGTAACTTGAGTTGCAAGGTTGTAGCTAGCATGAATTTGCAACTAACTAGTTCTGTGTCTTCCAAAATGTCAAACTTGAGCTCTAAAAAAGTAAGCTAGTTACTATGAAAATACATTCTTTTATCTACTTTGCAAACAATTTTACCCTTTTATATGCAAACTCATATGCTTGCATGAATATTTTGGCATGTTATAGTCATGCCCTAAACTGATTCGGGTAGTTCTCGAGGCCGCAATGCATGCCCTTCATGCATCTACGCACAAAGATACTGACTTTTCTTGTTAAATATATGAACATGCTAGTATAGATGCTTAAGTGCATCAAGTTCCTTTTTAAAAATAAGGAGGCTTGTGTTGTGCATTGAAAGCATTCTCTTAGAAAGGAAAAATGCACAAACGTTCTTTCTTTTCTATAGACAAAATTTTGTGTGCATGCATTTTTTCTTGGCACTTGACATGTTTTCAAATACATCTATGCTTGTCGATCTAGCTTTCATTAATTCGCATAAACATTATAAAAAATGAATATTTTTACCATGATATGGTGATAATTAAATGAAAACTATATGAAAGTAAAGAGAAAATAAAGTATTGAAATGAAAACATCAACATGGAAGATACTTAGTTTGGTTAGATATTCTACATCCTTCCACTGATCCTCTAGAAGAGCTATTTTGTCTCATTCTTGAGATCTCCATGTGCATGGATTTATCTCATCCTTCTCTATGGACGAGAGCTTGATGAGAATTTGCGGAGGACAAGCCTTTGCTTCTATGTTATGGTGTTCTTTTCCTTCTTGGCTCAGACCTTGATTTCTCTTGTGTAATAGTAGAATGACTATCAAATTGATTGTGACCAAATCAGGTAGTCATTCACTATTAGATTGGGAGAACACACATGCGGCATCTATATATCTAGCTCATATGGACTGAGCAAAAGTTTCCTCCCACAAAGATTGAGGTAGAGCTCGTTGACATGGTACCCATCCTTGTCTAGAGCAACATTAGTGCCAAAACATCTTTGAATTACAATGTGTGTCTTGGGTCAAAAAGATAAATGAAATTGGAAAAACCAAATAGGCTATGGTTGAAGTCCAAATAGCTTCTCTTTCTCTAATAGAAGATGAAGTTCTATGTTCAAAATATTTCCAGAATTTGGCTCCTCGATGCCGGATTTGCATTGATGATCTACAATATTACCCACTTTTTGTTCTAGTAAAGGAGTACAATTCACATGTTGAATGCATTGTGGGGAAAGAGATCCACATTCATCACACAATTTGAGGTAGAGGATAATTGTAATTGTCATAGTCCTAGGCATCTAACCCCTTCTTTGTGGGATATGAGGTGTCTCATCGGCCCACAATTTGTACTTTCAATTAATTCAAGCATAATCTAGGAGATTAGGCTCTCGCCGAACTTCCTTCCACAAAAACAAAGAGATAAATAGTCAATCCTACAATAGCAACTCATCCAAGATTAGTGGTAAATTGTAGTAACATGAGAATAGGGAAAATGAGGTGAAAGAGTGGACAGACTCTTGTCTCACACTCCTAGCTATTTATAGGTGAGTCATAGAGATGGACATCATTCATATCTAACTAAGAGAAAAGGAACACAAACCAATTAAACAATGATTCGTAAGGGGATTGGAGAAGGGAGAATGAATTCCTAAGTATGGCAAAACTATTTTTTCTCCAAATTGATGGTTGGACAAAGAACCAAATAGAGTCATGTGTTATCCTCGAATGTGGAGATGGGATGCTCATTCCAAGATGTCCTATAGTGCAATAATGAAGAGTTTCATTGAGCACTCTTGGCTTTCATTAGGGCAATGTATCACATGGATTTGTGCTTGGATGAAGCTTTCATGGTGGGAGCTTTTCTTTCATCACCATACTCCTCGAGCAATATGTGTCAAGAACACTACAACATATCGAGGGTATACCGAGGTTGCTACCGAGGAAAATGAACAGGCACAATTTTTCCGCGACGTCGGTGTTATGGTCGGTATGCGCGTCAGAAACATAACGCCGATATAAGCACTAGTATGGGTGTCGGTATAAACCTCGGTATGCGCGTCGGTGTAATAATCGGTATTACCAACGCTCATACTGATGCCCATACCGATGGCTCTGCTGGGTGTACCGATGCCCATACTGGCGACTCTATTGGGCATACCGACGCCCATATCGATGACCATATCTGCACAAATTTTTTTGGGCGGAGTGTGTTGTCTATTGCTACAGCATGATGTTGTTTAGCAAAAGACAATACACTCTGCCCAACTCTATACTGAGTACATGTGTTATGTACTCTAATGGCAACCAAAACATGATTTTATATGAGCAAAAACGAACCATGAATCATGTACAAAAAGTTGTATATTCTATAAATGAAAGATGTACAAGAGTGTGACAAAGCACTTCCATATAGGAATCGAATACAAAATTATGGTACATCATTGCCACATAAGAGTGTAATACAAAATTGTGACAAAAAGCACTTCCATATAGGAATCGAATACAAAATTATAGTACATCATTGCCACATAGGAGTGTAATGCAAAATTGTGGCAAAGCATATACATAAGGGGATCAAAACATGTACACCTGCAATCCTGCAACAAAGCATGTGTAAAATGAGACAAATTGACATGACATTTATAAACAACAACTAAAAATACGAAATCAAGCTATAAGTTTACCTAAACATAGAATATTCTCCCATGAAATCATTGCACCGCGTCCCTCTAAGTCTTACAACAATGCAGCCAATCCATGATGATATCCGTAAGATTCTTCCATTGGCGTCGGAGGATGACCCACTGCCAACTCTTATAATAAATATGCAAAATGTTAGATGAACATACATGATGTGCTGAACACAAACAAATTCAATAATTAACATGATACTTACAAATTGGTAGCGCATACTGTCGTATCTGCCGCTACCTAAATGCGACATTCCAACCGTATCCAAACGTGTGGCCGCTGCATCTCTCTGTTGACGATATCGATCAGGAGTATGTTGTTGCTCATCCTGAATCGATTCCCACTCTTCAAAATCTAACCACACAGGCTTCGATAAGCCTGCTCTAAAAGCATCGCGAACTTCCGACCGTCGATGAGACATCACCTTGCATGCCGTATGCTGAATCCATGACGAACTCACAATAGGATTCCCAGGTGCTGGCCGGTACTCTTCATATATCGATTGTGTGATATTGTTTTTAGAATCCCTATCCTGTTTGCTCCATTTTAACATTACAGAATGTCCAAACTCTATGGAGCAAAGTTGTCGAATGCGTTGACGCATTGACTTCCCGACTGCATCCATGACTAGAGCTCCATTACGTATATGATATATTTTGGAGTCGTCATAGTCATGCGCTCCCTAAGGTGTACGTGGAGATCCCATCTGATCCAATGTGAAGATCCCATATGATCCAATGTGTGTATGCATATGCATGTTTGCATGCATATGCATTGTGTTGCATATGCATTGTGTATGCATATGCATGTTTGTATGCATATGCATGTGTGCATGCATATGCATGTGTGCATTCATATGAATTGTGTGTATGCATATGCATTGTGTGCATATGCATTTGTGTATGCATATGCATATGTGTATGCATATGCATTTGTGTGTATGCATATGCATGTGTGTATGCATATGCGTGTGTGCATGTGTGTATGCATATGCATTGTGTGTATGCATATGCATTTATGTATGCATATGCATTTGTGTGTATGCATATGCATGTGTATGCATATGCATGTGTGCATGTGTGTATGTGTGTATGCATATGCATGTGTGCATGTGTGTATGCATATGCATGTGTGTATGCATATGCATGTGTGTATGCATATGCATGTGCATGTGTATGCATATGCATATGCATATGCATTTGTGTATGCATATGCATTTATGTATGCATATGCATTTGTGTATGCATATGCATTTGTGTATGCATATGCATTTGTGTATGCATATGCATTTGTGTGTATGCATATGCATGTTTGTATGCATATGCATGTGTGTATGCATATGCATGTGTATGCATATGCATTTGTGTATGCATATGCATATGTGTATGCAAATGCATTTGTGTGTATGCATATGCATGTGTATGTGTGTATGTGTGTATGCATATGCATGTGTGTATGTATATGCATGTTTGTATGCATATGCATGTGCATATGCATATGCATGTGCATGTGTATGCATATGCATGAGTGTTTGCATATGCATTTGTGTGTATGCATATGCATGTGTGTATGCATATGCATGTGTGTATGGATATGCATGTGTGTATGCATATGCATATGTGTATGCTATGCATTTGTGTGTATGCATATGCATTTGTTTGTATGCATATGCATTTGTGTATGCATATGCATGTTTGTATGCATATGCATGTGTGTATGCATATGCATGTGCATGTGTATGCATATGAATGTGTGTACGCATATGCATATGCATGTGTGCATGTGTGCATGTGTGTATGTGTGTATGCATGTGCATGTGTGTATGTGTGTATGCATATGCATGTGTGTATGCATATGCATGTGTGTATGCATATGCATGTTTGTATGCATATGCATGTGTGTATGCATATGCATGTGTGTATGCATATGCATGTGTGTATGCATATGCATGTGCATGTGTATGCATATGCATGAGTGTATGCATGCATATGCATGAGTGTATGCATATGCATATGCATATGCATTTGTGTATGCATATGCATTTGTGTGTATGCATATGCATGTTTGTATGCATATGCATGTGTGTATGCATATGCATTGTGTGTATGCAAATGCATTTGTGTGTTTGCATATGCATGTGTGTATGTATATGCATGTGTATGTGTGTATGTGTGCATGTGTGTATGCATATGCATGTGTGTATGTATACGCATGTTTGTATGCATATGCATGTGTGTATGCATATGCATGTGCATGTGTATGCATATGCATGTGCATGTGTATGAATATGCATGAGCGTTTGCATATGCATATGCATATGCATTTGTGTGTATGCATATGCATGTGTGTATGCATATGCATTTGTGTGTATGCATATGCATTGGTGTATGCATATGCATGTGTGTATGTTAATGCATGTGTGTATGTATATGCATGTTTGTATGCATATGCATGTGTGTATGCATATGCATGTGCATGTGTATGCATATGAATGTGCGTATGCATATGGATATGCATGTGTATGCATATGCATATGCATATGCATGTGTATGCATTATATGCATTTGTATGCATTATATGCATATGTGTGTATGCATATGCATGTGTGTATGCATATGCATGTTTGTATGCATATGCATGTGTGTATGCATATGCATTGTGTGTATGCATATGCATTTGTGTATGCATATGCATTTGTGTATGCATATGCATTTGTGTGTATGCATATGCATTTGTGTATGTGTGTATGTATGTATGTGTGTATGTATGCATTTGTATGTGTGTATGTGTGTATGTGTGCATGTGTGTATGTGTGTATGCATATGCATGTTTGTATGCATATGCATGTGTGTATTCATATGCATTTGCATGTGTATGCATCTGCATAAGTGTATGCATATGCATAAGTGTATGCATATGCATATGCATATGCATTTGTGTATGCATATGCATTTGTGTATGCATATGCATTTGTGTGTATGCATATGCATGTGTATATGCATATGCATTGTGTGTATGCATATGCATATGTATATGCATTGTGTGTATGCATATGCATATGTATATGCATATGCATTTGTGTGTATGCATATGCATTTGTGTATGCATACGCATGTGTGTATGCATATGCATGTTTGTATGCATATGCATGTGTGTATGCATATGCATGTGCATGTGTATGCATATGAATGTGTGTATGCATATGCATATGCATGTGTATGCATAGGCATATGCATATGTATATGCATGTGTAGACATATACATATGCATGTGTATGCATATGCATATGCATGTGCATGCATTATATGCATGTGTGTATGCATATGCATATGCATATGCATGTGTGTATGCATATGCATGTTTGTATGCATATGCATGTGTGTATGCATATGCATTGCGTGTATGCATATGCATATGTGTATGCATATGCATTTGTGTGTATGCATATGCATTTGTGTATGTGTGTATGTATGTATGTGTGTATGTATGCATTTGTATGTGTGTATGTGTGCATGTGTGTATGCATATGCATGTTTGTATGCATATGCATGTGTGTATGCATATGCATGTGCATGTGTATGCATATGCATGAGTGTATGCATATGCATATGCATTGTGTGTATGCATATGCATTTGTGTATGCATATGCATATGTGTATGTATATGCATTTGTGCGTATGCATATGCATTTGTGTGTATGCATATGCATGTGCGTATGCGTATGCATGTGCATGTGTATGCATATGCATGTGTGTATGCATATGCATGTGTGTATGCATATGCATATGCATGTGTATGCATATGTATGTGTATGCATATGCATATGCATATGCATCTGTGTATGCATATGCATATGCATCTGTGTATGCATATGCATATGCATGTGTATGCATATGCATGTGTGTATGCATATGCATGTGTGTATGCATATGCATGTGTGTATGCATATGCATATGTGTATGCATATGCATTTGTGTGTATGCATATGCATTTGTGTATGCATATGCATGTGTGTATGCATATGCATGTGCATGTGTACGCATATGCATGTGTGTATGCATATGCATATGCATATGTATGCATTATACGCATGTGTTTATGCATATGCATGTGTATGCATATGCATATGCATGTGTATGCATATGCATATGCATGTGTATGCATATGCATATGCATGTGTATGCATATGCATGTGTGTATGCATATGCATGTTTGTATGCATATGAATGTGTGTATGCATATGCATTGTGTATGTGTGTATGCATATGCATTTGTGTATGCATATGCATTGTGTGTGTATATGTATGTGTGTATGTGTGTATATGTGTATGGATATGCATGTGTGTTCATACATATGTGAGTGTGTATGTATATGTATCTCTCTCTCTCTCTATGTCAATGGAAAACTAAACAATTACTTACATCGATGTAATTGTTTGAATCGTGGTCGTCAAAGTCCTCTTGAAGTTGTCTTTCGTCAAATTTCCAAAGACATGATCCAAAATCTCTTGCAAAATTAAAGAGAGAAGATATTAGAAAAGCAAAAACATAAAGAAAGAAAAAAGAGTGCTATATTATGTGCGATATACTTACCAAAACTTGAGATCTGGAAAGATAGAGGTGTGCTTAGATCTAGAGAGAGAGGGAGGGGGAGAGAGAGAGAGAGGGAGGGGGGGAGAGAGAGAGAGAGAGAGAGAGAGGGAAGGAGAGAGAGAGAGAGGGAAGGAGAGAGAGAGAGGGAGAGAATAAGAGAAATAGTGACAAATAGAGATATGTTGCTCGCGTGCACAAAGTTGACACTCGAAGATCTAAGTTCAAAATGCCAGAAATGTCGAATGTTTTCTCCCGGGCCCGGTTAAAAACCGAGTGTCAGGATGAGCATTTGTATAAGCATCGGTACATTCCAGTAACTTACCGATGCTTATACCAATGCTCATACTGACGCTCATATCGACACAGTTGTTCCAAGGCTAAGCGGCTTTCCCAAATCTTCCGAGGGTCTTACCGACACCGACACGGACCATCGGTGTGCCGAACGTCGGTATACCCTTGGTATGTTGTAGTGGAACTAGTGTATCTGAACCTCATCATCATGCAACATGGGCACCTTACTTTATACTCATGTCTTTGTCTACAACTAGGGTCTATATTCTTATCTGTGTCCACATTCATGGCCTTCTCTCCAAGCCAACGTTACATAGATTCTCTCAAGTCGCCAGCACATGTTGATTGTACAAAGCGCTTCGGAAATGGTGGATTTCCACTCCACTTGGTAAGTCTTTTCTAGATACAAGTGTGAATAGTTTGGAGTCGAGGACAATTGGTAGGATCTGGAGGCTGGACATGTTAATGTTGGGCAGAGTGTGTTGTCTTTTGCTATAGCATGATGTTGTTTAGCAAAAGACAATACACTCTGCCCAATTGAGTGCATGTGTTATGTACTCTAATGGCAACCAAAACATAAACTTATATGAGCAAAGATGAACAATGAATCATGTACATAAAATTGTATATTCCATAAATGAAAAATGTATAAAAGTGTGGCAAAGCACTTCTATATAGGAATCGAATACAAATTGTGACAAAGCACTTCCTTATAGGAATCAAATACAAAATTATGGTACATCATTGCCACATAGGAGTGTAATACAAAATTGTGGCAATGTGACAAAACACTTCCATATAGGAATCAGATACAAAATTATGTTACATCATTGCTGTATGCTAGTGTGATACAAAATTGTGGCATTGATCAATATATTTACACCTACAATCCTGCAACAAAACATATGTATAAAATAAGACCAAATAACATGACATTTATAAACACCAACTAAAAACATGAAACCAAGATATAACTTTACCTAATCAAGAATATTCTCCCATGAGATGATTGCACCGCATCCCTCTAAGTCTTGTAACAGTGCAGTCAGTCCATGTCGATATCCATATGATTCTTTAGTTTGCATCGGAGGACGACCCACTAACAACTCCTATAATAAATATGCATAATGTTAGATGAACATACATAATGTGCTTAACACAAACAACTTCAATAATTAACATGATACTTACAAATTGGTAGTGCATACTATTGTATCTACCGCTACCTAAATGCGACATTCCAACCGTATCTAAATGCGTGGCCGCCACATCTCTCTGTTGACGATATCAATCAGGAGTATGTTGTTGCTCATCCTGAATCGATTCCCATTCTTCGATATCTAGCCATACAGGCTTCGGTAAGCTTGCTTTAAAAGCATTGCGAGCTTCCGATCATCGATGAGACCTTACCTCGCGTGCCGTATGCTGAATCCATTCAGAACTCACAATAGGATTCCCAGGTGCTGGTAGGTACTCTTCATATATGGATTGTGTGATATGATTTTTAGAGTCCCTATCGTGTTTGCTCCATTTTAACATTACTGAATGACTGAATTCGATGGAGCAAAGCTATCGAATGCGTTGACGCATTGACTTTCCGACCGCATCCATAACTAGAGCTCCATTACGGATATGATATATCTTGGAGTTGTCATGATCATGCGCTCCCCAAGGTGTACGTGGAGATCCCATCTGATGCAATGTGAAGATCTCATCTCATCCAATGTATATATATATGCATGCTTGTATACATATGCATGCTTATATACATATGCATGCTTATATACATATGCATTCATGCTTGTATACATATGCATTCATGTATGCATATGCATTCATATATGCATATGCATGCATCTATACATATGCATATATGCATGTATATGCATACAAGCATGCATATGCATATATGCATGTATGCATATGCATTCATGTATGCATTCATGTATACATGCATGTATACATATGCATATGCATGTATACATATGCATATGCATGTATGTATGCATATGCATGCATTCATATATGCATATGCATTCATGTATGCATATGCATGCTTGTATGCATATGCATGCATGTATGCATATGCATGCATGTTTGCATATGCATTCATGTATGCATATGCATGCATTCATATATGCATATGCATTCATGTATGCATATGCATGCATGTATACATATGCATATATGCGTGTATATGCATACAAGCATGCATATGGATATATGCATGTATGCATATGCATGCTTGTGTGTATATGCATGCTTGTATGCATATGCATTCATGTATACATATGCATGTATATGCATACAAGCATGTATGTATGCATGTATGTATGCATATGCATGTATGTATGCATATGCATGTATGTATATGCATTCATGTATATGCATGTATGTATGGGTTTGCATGCATTCATATATGCATATGCATTCATGTATGCATATGCATGCTTGTATGCATATGCATGCTTGTATGCATATGCATGCTTGTATGCATATGCATGCATGTATGTATATGCATGCATGTATGCATATGCATGCATTCATATATGCATATGCATTCATGTATGCATATGCATGCATGTATACATATGCATATACATATGCATGCATTCATATATGCAAATGCATTCATGTATGCATATGCATTCATGTATGCATATGCATTCATGTATGCATATGCATTCATGTATGCAGATGCATTCATGTATGCATATGCATGCATGTATACATATGCATATATGCATGTATATGCATACAAGCATGCATATGCATATATGCATGTATGCATATGCATGCTTGTGTGTATATATATGCATGCTTGTATGCATATGCATTCATGTATACATATGCATGTATATGCTTGTATGCATATGCATGTATGTATGCATATGCATGCTTGTATGTATATGCATGCATGTATGCATATGCATGCTTGTATGCATATGCATTCATGTATGCATATGCATTCATGTATGCATATGCATTCATGTATGCATATGCATTTATATATGTATGTATGCATATGCATGCATTCATATATGCATATGCATTCATGTATGCATATGCATGCTTGTATGCATATGCATGCATGTATGCATATGCATGCATTCTTATATGCATATGCATTCATGTATGCATATGCATGCATGTATACATATGCATATACGTATGCATGCATTCATATATGCATATGCATTCATGTATGCATATGCATTCATATATGCATATGCATTCATGTATGCATATGCATGCATGTATGCATATGCATGCATGTATGCATATGCATGCATGTATACATATGCATATATGCATGTATATGCATACAAGCATGCATATGCATACAAGCATGCATATGCATACAAGCATGCATATGCATATATGCATGTATGCATATGCATTCATGTATGCATATGCATGCTTGTGTGTATATATACGCATGCTTGTATGCATATGCATTCATGTATACATATGCATGTATATGCATACAAGCATGCATATGCATATATGCATGTATGAATATGCATTCATGTATGCATATGCATGTATGTCATCATGCTAGGCATCTAACCCTCTCTTTGTTGGATATGAGGTGTCTCATGAGCCATTCTTCATGTGTACTTTGGATTAATTCAAGCATAATCGAGGAGATTAGGCTCTTAACGAACTTCCTTCCAAAAAATAAATGATCAATTGCATAAGTTGCATTGGTCAAATAATCATGCCTAAAGTAGCAAGTCATCCAAGATTAGTGGTGAATTATAGTAACATGAGAATAGGGAAAATCAGATGGAAGCTTGGATAGACTCTTGTTTGACACTCCTAGTTATTTATACGTGAGTGGTAGAGATGGACAACATTCATATCTAACTAAGATAAAAGGAACAAAAACCAATTAAACAATATTTGTAAGGAGATTACAGAACGGAGAACAAAGTCCTAAGTATGACCAAAGTGTTTTTTTTGCAAAATAATGGTTTGAAAGAGAATCATATAGAATCATGTGTTATCCTCCAATTTGGAGAGGGGGTGCTCATTCCAAGATGCCATATAGTGCAATTATGAAGAGTTTCATTGTGCACTCTTGGTTTTCATTAGGGCAATGTATCACATCAATTCGTGCTTGGATGAAGCTTTCATGGTGGGATCTTTTCTTTCATAACCATACTCCTCAAGCAATATGTGTCGAGAACTAGTGCATCTGAACCTCATCATCAAGTAGCATGGGCACCTTGCTTTATACTCATCTCTTTGTCTACAACTACAGTTAGAATACAGTTGTATGAGTGAATGGGCCTAACACCCTTGGGACCCCCCGTATCCCACAAGGAAGGGGCTGCTTATAGATTACTAGAGAATTTTACAAAGAAGGTTGATAACCCTCTTGTCTCCCTCATGTGGGGCCCACCTGCTTTTGATCTTGCTACTCTCTATGAAGAACACTCTATGATGTCTAAAGGGAGGGGGCATCTTACAATAATTTGCCTAATAAGAAAATATATTTTTCGATAGAACATTCTTTAGGAGGGCTTCCAAAGTTGGTTGCACACCTCTCTTTCCAAATTTTCCATAGAATCTCCCCTCTTATAACATTCCATAGTGTTAAGGATAATTGGATTGCTGCACCTAGCAAAGCTTGCTTCAAGATGATTTGTCCTTATAACAACATGATTCTCTCAAAGGCCTGCCAATCTGATATTGACTTGGGGCATGAATAGAAAGGGTATCCCAAGTCCTCCATGCCACAACAACATCGTTTGCACTACAGGGGGACCCAACAAATTTTATTAGCTTTTACATTGGTCTAGATTCCTCAGTGGAGGATTTGCCATATACGCACATACTTTTTGATCTCCATGAGGGGGTGCCGAAGGGATTGGAACTTAAAGCGCCACCTCTAGCTTAACCAATCTAGACAACATTTCCTATTGAGCGTGATATGAAATTCCACATGGTTCTTCAGTCTTGGAATTTTCTCAAGGTTGTTGCCATTGTACCATCTCGGACCTTTAGAGTGAGAGGAGTCCTGACCAATGAGAAGGTGAGTCCTCAAGCATTGTCAAGCATTGAATCTACTTTACAATAGACGCCATTCTTTATAGTCCACTATTTTGTCCATATCAATGTCCTCAAATCTAATCCATTGACAAGTTTCTTGCTTCTAGAGGTGTTTCCACAAATGAAAGCCTTTGTTCGAAAGCTTTCTATCATTTTGGAGGTTCCAAGTCTGCACACTTCTGATGCCCTTGATAGGGAACTAGTTTATAGTGTCGCCGTCAAATAGGCTATGGTTGAAGTCCAAATAGATTCTCTTTCTCTTATAGAAGATGAAATTCTATGTTCAAAATATTTCCAGAGTTAGGCTCCTCGATGCCGGATTTGCATTGATGATCTACAATATTACCCACTTTTTGTGCTAGTAAAGGAGTACAATTCACATGTTGAATGCATTAATTGTGGGGAAAGAGATCCACATTCATCACACAATTTGAGGTAGAGGATAATTATAATTGTCATAGTCCTAGGCATCTAACCCCTTCTTTGTGGGATATGAGGTGTCTCATTGGCCCACAATTTGTACTTTCAATTAATTCAAGCATAATCTAGGAGATTAGGCTCTCACCGAACTTCCTTCCAAAAAAAAAGAGATAAATAGTCAAGCCTACAATAGCAACTCATCCAAGATTAGTGGTAAATTGTAGTAACATGAGAATAGGGAAAATGAGGTGAAAGAGTGGACAGACTCTTGTCTCACACTCCTAGCTATTTATAGGTGACTCATAGAGATGGACATCATTCATATCTAGCTAAGGGAAAAGGAACACAAACCAATTAAACAATGATTCGTAAGGGGATTAGAGAAAGGAGAATGAATTCCTAAGTATGGCGAAACTATTTTTTCTCCAAATTGATGGTTGGACAAAGAACCAAATAGAGTCATGTGTTATCCTCGAATGTGGAGATGGGATGCTCATTCCAAGATGTCCTATAGTGCAATAATGAAGAGTTTCATTGGGCACTCTTGGCTTCATTAGGGCAATGTATCACATCGATTTGTGCTTGGATGAAGCTTTCATGGTGGGAGCTTTTCTTTCGTCACCATACTCCTCGAGCAATATGTGTCAAGGACTAGTGTATCTGAACCTCATCATCATGCAGCATGGGCACCTTACTTTATACTCATGTCTTTGTCTACAACTAGGGTTTGTATTCTTATCTGTGTCCACATTCATGTCCTTCTCTCCAAGCCAAAGTTACATAGATTCTCTCAAGTCGCGATCTGGAGGCTCGACATGTTAGAATCGGGAAATACATTGTGTGACATTCAGAGAATGTTAGTTCATTGTTTAAAGAATGTTTTGTTTTTCATGGTTTGAAGATGCATTTGAAGGAAGGCACCAAATGGAGTGGTAAGGGAAGTACTATGGAATAGCTTAGCTTCCTTAAGGGCATTGCTAGTTTATAGTGTCGCCGTCAAGTTTGATGGTCTGTTTTGTTTGGCAGCAGGTGGGAGGAATCCTCATTGCCCCACTCTGAACATTAAGCTGGTGATGAACGGACTCCCACAGGTGCTTTCTGAACTTCAGCGGTTCTAATTCGATGTGGATTAGACTCACCGCTTCATGAGTTAGCATTCATGATCGAAAGTAATGCTGGAAATGCTAAAAGATGCATATGCATGTGTGTATGCATATGCATGTGTATGCATATGCATGTGTATGCATATGCATGTGTATGCATATGCATGAGTGTATGCATGTGCATATGCATATGCATATGCATTTGTGTGTATGCCTATGCATGTGTGTATGCATATGCATTGTGTGTATGCATATGCATTTGTGTATGCATATGCATTTGTGTATGCATATGCATATGTGTATGCATATGCATTTGTGCATATGCATATGCATTTGTGTGTATGCATATGCATGTGCATGTGTATGCATATGCATGTGTATGCATATGTATGTGTATGCATATGCATATGCATATGCATGTTTGTTATGCATATGCATATGCATGTGTATGCATATGCATGTGTGTATGCATATGCATTTGTGTATGCATATGCATATGTGTATGCATATGCATTTGTGTATGCATATGCATGTTTGTATGCATATGCATGTGTGTATGCATATGCATGTGTGTATGCATATGCATGTGTACGCATATGCATGTGTGTATGCATAAGCATATGCATATGTATGCATTATATGCATGTGTGTATGCAGATGCATGTGTATGCATATGCATATGCATGTGTATGCGTATGCATATGTATGTGTATGCATATGCATGTGTGTATGCATATGCATGTTTGTATGCATATGAATGTGTGTATGCATATGCATTGTGTATGTGTGTATGCATATGCATTTGTGTATGCATATGCATTGTGTGTGCATATGCATGTGTGTATGTGTGTATATGTGTATGGATATGCATCAGTGTTCATACATATGTGAGTGTGTATGTATATGTATCTCTCTCTCTCTCTATGTCAATTGAAAACTAAACAATTACTTACATCGATGTAATTGTTTGAATCGTGGTCGTCAAAGTCCACTTGAAGTTGTCTTTCGTCAAATTTCCAAAGACATGATCCAAAATCTCTTGCAAAATTAAAGAGAGGAGATATTAGAAAAGCAAAAACATAAAGAAAGAAAAAGAGTGCTACAATATGTGCGATATACTTACCAAAACTTGAGATCTGGAAATATAGAGGTGTGCTTAGAGCTAGAGAGAGAGAGAGGGTGGGGGAGACAGAGAGAGAGGGAGGGGGAGAGAGAGAGAGAGAGGGAAGGAGAGAGAGAGAGGGAGAGAAATAGTGACAAACAGAGATATGTTGCTCGCGTGCACAAAGTCGACACTCGAAGATCTAAGTTCAAAAGGCCCGAAATGTCGAATGTTTGCTCCCGGGCCCGGTTAAAAACCGAGTGTTTGGATGAGCGTTGGTATAAGCATCGGTACATTCTAGTGACTTACCGATGCTTATACCAACGCTCATACCGACGCTCATACCGACACAGTTGTTCAGAGGCTAAGCGGCTTTCCCAAATCTTCCGAGGGTCTTACCGATGCCGACACGGACCGTCGGTATGCGGAACGTCGGTATTCCCTTGGTATGTTGTAGTGGAACTAGTGTATCTGAACGTCGTCATCATGCAACATGGGCACCTTACTTTATACTCATGTCTTTGTCTACAAGTAGGGTCTATATTCTTATCTGTGTCCACATTCATGGCCTTATCGCCAAGCCAAAGTTACATAGATTCTCTCAAGTCGCCAGCACATGTTGATTGTACAAAGCGCTTCGGAAATGGTGGATTTCCACTCCACTTGGTAAGGCTTTTCTAGATACGAGTGTGAATAGTTTGGAGTCGAGGACAATTGGTAGGATCTGGAGGCTCGACATGTTAATGTTGGAAATGCTAAAAGATGCTCGGTTTCTTACAGGAAGCACACAGATTCTTGCAACGTGACAACACCATACTTGTCACGATAGCGATGTTCGAAGACTTTCTTTCGTCGGTGTCAAGAACGATTGAGCGCGACCCTTCTTGTCCGATTAGAGGATTTGAAGTTGAGCTGGACGGCAGATGATAGTGATTCCTAGAATATCGTATATCGCCTTGGAGGAATGGTTGGATAGATTTTCATTCCATTGTCGGATTTGACAAGTTGGAGGTATGGTTGAACTTGGGAGGCAAAGGTAGGTGTTGGATACACAGCACTATATAAGATATATATGTTAAGGAAGCTACAGATATCTGCAGAGCGATGTGTTTTATCTACACAAGTACAGATCCCCCCCTCTCTCTCTCTCTGTGGGAAGCTTATATCATGGCACCTGTCTGGGCTTTACGGTTGTTTCTTGCTTGCCTAGTCGTAGTATGCACAAGCAGCGCCCTTACCGAGGCAAACTGCAAGGTGAAGAATGACTCTGGAAAGAAAGTTGTTATCGTTCCGGTGGACGTAGACATCACTATCGAGGTTGATGTGGGCGTGACGGTTGAGCTTCCACCAGCCCAGCAGAAGTGCTACTTCAAAAATCCCGAAAGCGGGAATCAGCAAGGTCCCGTCGCGCTCAAGGATGGCAGCACATACTTCTGCAAAGACGGTGCCGTGGAGGGCACGATTGATCTGTACCTGGGTGTATATGTGCTCGGCATACTTCAGCTCTCTGTAAAGATCTTTGTGGGTCTGTGAAGCTATGGAAAACCTTCCCAGCCAAAGCATACGTAGTAGTAGTTCGGTTCTGCTTTCCACTATGCTCTGCAGTCCACTTGTGACGACTTCTGCTTTTCGTCTTCTCCGCAGATCTCTGCCAAAGCCTCTCCATCATTTGCCGCGCGTGAAGTAGTGGGTGTATGTTCATATGCCACGAACTATCTATGTCTTTAAATAAAACGCACTCTATTTACCTCCACTAAAATGGTTGCTTTACTGTCCACCATTTGAATGCGCTTGCATGTCATCGGTACACTGCTGGTTCCTAATGTCGATTGCTACTCGAGAACTCAACACCTTGTAGTGGTAGCGTTTTGTACACTTTTGATAGAAGAACTCGTTGATTCTCTTTAAATGATAAATAAACATTCTGAATTTCAGTGAGTATATAGTAAACGGCTATCTATGAGCATCTAGAGAAAGTAATGGCACAAAAAAGAGAGTGACCTTCATTTCATCCCATCAACATGACAAGAGAGTGATCTTCATCTCATCTTTGCATATCTCCAACACTAAGATTAGATATTAACAAGGTAACTGGCCTACTTATTTGACTTTGATATGATTCATTAGGAGGTAAGATGATGCGAAGCTAGCTAGAAGTCAGCATGGATGAGTATCCTCTAATCTTCATAGCACAAAATCCTGTTAAAGCAAGAGACATGTCTTCGGGTCATTGCAAGCATTGGCCTTGTAAGGTATCACTCTTCAAAGTCTGGAAGATTTTATTCAACCTCCATAAATGAAGTCTGACTCAACTAAACCTCTAGTCAAACAAGGAATATTTTGGAAGGACTAGTTGGCAACACAATTTACTAGTCCAAGCAAGTAATATTATTGGTGATTCAACTCAAAGTTTAATCTTGATGGAGCATAATCAATCATTACTTTGAAGGACATGTGGGAAACATGATTTACTAGTTAAAACAGTAGTACTATAACTTTAGTCCTGATTGAGACTGTTGTGATATCATGCCCCAAACAGTGCAAAACACATAAAACGGGAATGGCCAATTTGATCTTATTCCAAATCAACATTCATGCACACCTTTAAGCAATGAAGTGCCCCCAATTCTCTCATTCAAATATATTGAAACCAAAACTATTTTTTAGGCCAAGTTTTATTATTTTATCTAGCAATAGTTTGTAGAAATTCTTAGTTCTAATTTCCATGAGTGAGTTTCCAAAATGTAGTTACTACCCTCATGTTTAAGCAAGTCCCCCTTCTTGATTATTTCCAAGTTAAATGTTGGGATATCTCCTCCTACATGTTATAATGTTCTTATTAGAGCAACCAAGCATTATTTTTGTTTCTAAAATATTCACCTTCTAGGTTGAATAAATC
Organism: Ceratopteris richardii; assembly: GCA_020310875.1. Lineage (NCBI taxonomy): Eukaryota > Viridiplantae > Streptophyta > Polypodiopsida > Polypodiales > Pteridaceae > Ceratopteris > Ceratopteris richardii. The sequence goes on along the minus strand of CM035419.1, from coordinate 46,154,350 downwards.
GAATACATATCTCTAATACTATGAAATATGATTTCTAGAGTCACATACTTCTATGAAGGTATACTAAACTTTGGAGAGCCTTTCTTCCAGCTCTCTAGTACAGATAAATAAAATTTCTCCAATACACATACAAAAAATATCCACACTTACCTATCCCCACGAAGGCATGACAAACATAAAAGAGCCTTTATTCCACCTGTATCAAGGCAAGGAACCTTCAATGTAGGAATGAAAAAGAAAAAATATAAATTATAGATAAATTCAAAATACAACATACCTATGTGGATCCTACGAGCTAAAGAGTTAGGAAATGCTCCTAAATGTATTGAGAGTCATATATATGATTATAGTACCATTCTAGTATTTATCGTTAATACTCTTAGTGATAATAAGAAGCAGAATTCTTTTACCATCTAATTCTATGTAAGAAATATAGTATAAAGATGTTTCTATAACTTCCTGGATATTATGTAAGAACTAAGTTGAATATGAATTTCTACTGTTCAAAGCCTAAAGTTCCCCAAGGCATCTCACGAAAATAGGAAATGCCTACAACATTTAATTAAGAAGTGAATGTTTTGGGAGGAATCCTTACAAAAGATGTTTCGGACCTCTCAAGTAAGTTTCTTTTTAGTGCTTATCTTTGCTCAAATGTGTGATGAAATTTTGGCTTGATAAAGTACACTTAAATTATCATAACAAGAGTTGACACAATGTTGTGAATGGAAACATTTGGTCAAGTGATGATCCCTGCACACATGGGGAAACAAGTGCATGTGATAAGAAATCATACATACACATCACACTTTAGTTCCACATTTCGCTCATCTTTGACATACAAAATAAAAAATAGTGAACTAGACATATTCTCAAATAACCTGCCCAGATAGATCAACAAATTGTGTGGTTATAAGCAATGCAAGAGAAGAAAAGAGTTATAGATGCTTTATGCCCATAGCAATAGAGCTTTAGGTACCAAGGAATGTTAGATCTAATGAGATTTTACCTTGGTACTTTTCGAATGTATCTATGTAGACAAATGAATATGAAGAAAGAAAGACTTCAAGTGAAGAACAAAAAAGGAATAACCCTTAGTGGACCAAACGATTCAAGTAACCACTCTTAACCAAATGAAGACTCATCCTTTCCTAGACATAACCATTGCTCCTTTGGTAGTCAAATTTCACCAACTCCTTCTCTACACATATATAAAAACTCCATAAATGAAGTCTGGAAGATTTTATTCAAGCTCCATAAATGAAGTCTGAATCAACTAAACCTCTAGTCAAACAATGAAGATTTCGGAAGGACTAGTTGGAAACCTTATTTACTAGTCCAAGAAAGTAATATTATTGGTGACTCGATTCAAAGTTTAATGTTGATGGAGCATAATCAATCATTACTTTGAAGGACATGTTGGAAACACGATTTACTAGTTAAAGGAGTAATACTATTAGCAATTTGAATCAAACTTTAGTCCTGATTGAGACTGTTGTGAATTTGAGACTGTTGTCATCGGTACACTGCTGGTTCCTAATGTCGATTGCTACTCGAGAACTCAACACCTTGTAGTGGTAGCGTTTTGTACACTTTTGATAGAAGAACTCGTTGATTCTCTTTAAATGATAAATAAACATTCTGAATTTCAGTGAGTATATAGTAAACGGCTATCTATGAGCATCTAGAGAAAGTAATGGCACAGAAAAGAGAGTGACCTTCATTTCATCCCATCAACATGACAAGAGAGTGATCTTCATCTCATCTTTGCATATCTCCAACACTAAGATTAGATATTAACAAGGTAACTGGCCTACTTATTTGACTTTGATATGATTCATTAGGAGGTAAGATGATGCGAAGCTAGCTAGAAGTCAGCATGGATGAGTATCCTCTAATCTTCATAGCACAAAATCCTGTTAAAGCAAGAGACATGTCTTCGGGTCATTGCAAGCATTGGCCTTGTAAGGTATCACTCTTCAAAGTCTAGAAGATTTTATTCAACCTCCATAAATGAAGTCTGACTCAACTAAACCTCTAGTCAAACAAGGAATATTTTGGAAGGACTAGTTGGCAACACAATTTACTAGTCCAAGCAAGTAATATTATTGGTGATTCAACTCAAAGTTTAATCTTGATGGAGCATAATCAATCATTACTTTGAAGGACATGTGGGAAACATGATTTACTAGTTAAAACAGTAGTACTATAACTTTAGTCCTGATTGAGACTGTTGTGATATCATGCCCCAAACAGTGCAAAACACATAAAACGGGAATGGCCAATTTGATCTTATTCCAAATCAACATTCATGCACACCTTTAAGCAATGAAGTGCCCCCAATTCTCTCATTCAAATATATTGAAACCAAAACTATTTTTTAGGCCAAGTTTTATTATTTTATCTAGCAATAGTTTGTAGAAATTCTTAGTTCTAATTTCCATGAGTGAGTTTCCAAAATGTAGTTACTACCCTCATGTTTAAGCAAGTCCCCCTTCTTGATTATTTCCAAGTTAAATGTTGGGATATCTCCTCCTACATGTTATAATGTTCTTATTAGAGCAACCAAGCATTATTTTTGTTTCTAAAATATTCACCTTCTAGGTTGAATAAATCGAATACATATCTCTAATACTATGAAATATGATTTCTAGAGTCACATACTTCTATGAAGGTATACTAAACTTTGGAGAGCCTTTCTTCCAGCTCTCCAGTATAGATAAATAAAATTTCTCCGATACACATACAAAAAATATCCACACTTACCTATCCCCACGAAGGCATGACAAACATAAAAGAGCCTTTATTCCACCTGTATCAAGGCAAGGAACCTTCAATCTAGGAATGAAAAAGAAAAAATATAAATTCTAGATAAATTCAAAATACAACATACCTATGTGGATCCTACGAGCTACAGGTTAGAAAATGATCCTAAATGTATTGAGAGTCATATATATGATTATAGTAGCATTCTAGTATTTATCGTTAATGCTCTTAGTGATAATTAGAAGCAAAATTCAATCTAGGAATGAAAAAGAAAAAATATAAATTCTAGATAAATTCAAAATACAACATACCTATGTGGATCCTACGAGCTACAGGTTAGAAAATGATCCTAAATGTATTGAGAGTCATATATATGATTATAGTAGCATTCTAGTATTTATCGTTAATGCTCTTAGTGATAATTAGAAGCAAAATTCTTTTACCATCTAATTGTATGTAAAAAATATAGTATAAAGATGTTTCTATAACTTCCTGGATCTTATGTAAGAACTGAATTGAATATGAATTTCTACTGTTCAATGCCTAAAGTTCCCCAAGACATCTCATGAAAATAGGAAATGCCTACAACATTTGATTAAGAAGTGAATGTTTTGCGAGGGATCCTTACAAAAGATGTTTCGGACCCTCTCTAGTAAGTTGCTTTTTACTGCTAGCCTCTTGCTCAAATGTGTGTGAAATGATGGCTTGATAAAATACACTTAAATTATCATAACAAGAGTTGACACAATGATGTGAATGGAAACATCTGGTCAAGTGATGATCCCTACACACATGGGGAAACAAGTGCATGTGATAAGAAATCATACATACACATCACACTTTAGTTCCACATTTCACTCATTTTTGGTATACAAAATCAAATATAGTGAACTAGACATATTCTCAAATAATGTGCCTAGATAGATCAACAAATTGTGTGGTTATAAGCAACGCAAGTGAAGAAAAGGGTTATAGATGCTATACGCCCATAGCAATAGAGCTTTAAGTACTAAGGAATGTTAGATCTAATGAGCGTTTACCTTGGTACTTTTCGAATATATCTATGTAGACAAATGAATATGAAGAAAGAAAGACTTCAAGTGAAGAACAAAAAAGGTATAACCCTTAGTCGGCCAAACGATTGGAGTAACCACTCTTCATCAAATGGAGGAAGTCCTACAACAAGCCTACTAGGTGATGCAAGGAGCAAGGTCAAGGCTAAAATCATAGAGATCGAAGAATCTGAAGACTTGTGCATTGAGCTCGATGTAGACCATCATGCAAAGAAGGAGGAGAGCTCAAAGCTTGACAAAAATTATCCAAGTCAATGGTATGGCGAGGTAAGAAGGTACGATGGGGTAAGATATCCATTTGATAGACTTACCTTTGATTCACCTATAGCTGGACACTATGCATATATGAGCAAGGGAGTTATACAACCCACATGCTTTGAAGAAGAAAATACATGCAGTCAATGGCAAGAGGCTATGTAGGAGGAGAGCTATAGGTGTTCCACTTGTGACTTCTCTATTGTAGTCTACTTGTGACTTTTACTTTTCGTCTTCTCTGTAGCTCTCTGCCAAAGCCTCTCCATCATTTGCCGTGTGTGAGGTAGTGGGTGTATGTCCATGTGTCACGAACCATCAAATTTTTTGAAATTAAAACGTAGTCTATTTACCTCCACTAAAATGGTTGCTTTACTCTCCACCATTTGAATGCACTTGCATGTCAATTGCACACTTTTGATAGAAGAGCTCATTGATTCTGTTCAAATGATAAACATTATAAATCTCAATGAGAATATATTAAACGACTATCTATGAGCATCTAGGGAATGTAATGAAATATGAAAAGAGAGTGACCTTCATTTACCCCATGAGCAAGAAGAGAGAGTGATCTTCATCTCATCTTTTCATATCAAGAGAGTAATATTCATGTCAGCAGTGTTATTAGATACCAAACGTTGGAAAGCCTTCAATGCAAGAATGAGAAATCAAGTTTTGAGATAAATCAATGCAAGAATGAGAAAACAAGATTGAAATTAATGCCCTTCATGATGGTCATAAGTAGAGGAGAAAGAATCGTGCATCTATTTGGACATGCAACACAAAATATATTCTGGCATGCTTCAAAATGGATCAAATAGGAAAACGCTACTGCATATGATTGAGATGTGAATATCTTGAAGGAAATCTCTAAAAATGATGCTATATCACATGTGGATGATGGAAAGAAAATATTGGCCAATCCTATGAGAATTAAGGAGATCTTGATAAGCCTTCTCAGTACAATCCCTTTGGCAAATAGTCTGAATCGCCATAGTTTTCTAGATCATTCTAATTTCTCTTACTGTAGTGAAGACTCGTCCTTTTCTAGACATAACCATTGCTCCTTTCGTAGTCAACTTTCACCAACTTCTCTACACATATATAAAAACTCTTTTGTGTTAGGGATCCTATTGTAGCAAGAGAAACGAATAACACAGCTCACATTGGTGTTCAAGATTACATTTTAACAAGGTAATTGGCCTAGCTGTTGACTTTTGTTGGAAGCTATGTCTTCATTGGTCCAAAACTATTAAAAATTAAGTATAATATAAATTCCATGTATCCTTCTATAAACAATAGTGCATTGACGTGTTGGCTAGAATAAAACTCTCCTATGCTAGCGATCCGGGTTCAAGTCCCATCGGCAGCAAACACGTTCAAGTTTTTGGAAAGCTTATCTTTTGAACATAAAACGACATCTTCAAAGTAACGATGGCCATTTTCATGAGTGTTTTATCGATCGTAGCTTTTAGTTGTGCTTTTCATTGGGTACTTCAAACTATATAAAGAGGCCCTTGGCTCAATGTTCACTCACTCACTCAAAGATTTCAAGCTAGAGTTTGAAGGTCTTCTTGAAGAGAGAGTGTTCACACACTCTTGAGGAGGTGGAGTTTTGGTGAAGGAGAGGCTACTCTCTTGGAGCAAGAAGTCTTCTACAAGGTGGTGGTAACTATCTTTTGTGAGTTAACCTCATATTTTGTTTTTAGGGTTTCTCTATCCTAATCGCAAAATTAGGGTTGATTGATTTACAATTTTGTTACACTATTTTGTGAGAATAAGATTAGCTTCATTGCTCATTCACTTCAAACACTTAGATTATTTCAACATAATCTAAATTTTGTATCATCAGCTTCTTGGATATTCTTCCATAAGTGAGTGCACCACTTTATATAGTTGAGTAGTACTCCCATGTTGTAATTTGGACATCTATTTTTTAGTGAGTAAGCATCCACCTTACGTTCTCTAATCTTTTCTCAAGATGTCTATCTTTCTCTATCTCACATATCATCTTGGTTAATTACGTTGTGTATGCTCAAAAGGTTTTAGTTTGGAACGATCTTGGGGCCCCAAATTTCAACACTTGGTATCAAAGCATAATTGCTTGATATCAGAGCATAATTGACATACACACTTAGTTAAGATGAGTGAGATTAGAATTGGGATTGAAGACAAGTTGGATGGATCTTCTAATTATCCCATGTGGAGTTTCATGACGATGAATATTTTAGTGACAAAGGATTTATGGAGCATCGTCAATGGATCCTTAAAAAGACCCAGATGAGAAGGCGAAGACGGAGCTACATCAGCTTCAAGAGGTACTAAAATTACTATCATAGAACCAACTGAAGAAGAGGTCACCACTTCGACATCCAGAGTCACAGGTAGGTCTTTACCTATAGTTCCTCCTACTAAAGATCAGGCAAGATGGTATGCTAGAGATGCTTTAGCACTTTCATTCATAGCAATGAGTGTTAAAAAGCATATTCTACTACATATCGGATCTTGCAAAAGTTCTAGATAAGCTTGGTTGAGGCTTGAGAATCTTTTTCAGAGTAGAAATCCTGCTAGGAAAGCTCACTGGAGGAGACAACTAGCAAATACAAGGATGAAGGCTGGTGAGTCAATTCAAACCCACATTACGAGACTCGTTGACTTGAGAGATCAACTTCTAAATGTAGGATTTGAGATATCTGATGAGGAAATGGTAAATACGGTGATTAATTCACTTCCTATCTCATATCGATCTTTCATAACCACTATTACCCTTACCACAAGAGATAGAGAGGTTACATTTGAAGAGTTAGAATTCTTGTTACTTCAAGATGAAGATCAATTGAAGGGAATGGAAGAGAATCAAGAAGCACTTTTATCTTCATCAGAGGGGAAAAAGAAGAAGAAGGAGAAGAAGGAAAAACAATCCATAAAGGAAAATAAGTCCCGTTCACCTTCTACTTCAGATTCTGTATCTTCTACATCTAAAGAGAAGTCTTCGAAGAAGAAGGAAGTAATATGTTTTTACTCCAAGAAATCTCGACATTTTAAGTCAGCATGTTATAAAAGGATTACAGCAGAAAAGAAAAAGGATGATATATTTGTGTGTGTGTATGTATATGTATGTATTTATGTATGTATCTGTATATATATACACATGCATGCACACACACACATACATACACACACACATACATACATACATATATATATATATATATATATGTATATATATATATATATATATATATATATATATATATATATATATATATATATATATATATATATATATATATATATATATATATATATATATAGATGCATACATACATACATACATACATACATACACACATACATACATACATACATACATACATACATACATACATACATACATACATACATACATACATACATACATACATACATACATACATACATGCATGCATACATACATACATACATACATACATACATACATACATACATACATACATACATACATATATATATATATATATATATAACACCTTTTCAACCATGTTCAGAATAAGATGAGTTCCTTTGAATAGTACGTACATATAATACCTTTGATACATCGCTTGCTTTGTCATTTCCACTATTCTTGACGTCTCCACTGTTCATTCTCATTAGGTGTAATGGTGTATCCATACTTACCTTGACCTTTCTAGTTATGGATTCCTTGCTTTTGGTAATAATCCTTGGCACATTGCTTTAACATTTATGAATTTTAGTAATCCTTGAGTCATAGTTGCTTCTTTCTTCATATTTATCTTCTTTACATCTACATCTACCTCTACCTCTACTTTTTCCTCCTAAGGATTGACCTTGATCATGACTTTGGTTGTCTTGGTTTCCTTGATTTTGATTGTGTCTAATTCTTTCTTTAGTTTGATCTCCTCCATGTCTTCCTCTTGCGTTGTTTACTGCATAGAAAATTTTTTCCTGGTTGCCTTTACCTTTGCTTCTCCATGGTTGAGTTCTTCAATCACTACGAGAGAGATTAATTGCTCAAAATTTTGAAGAGATTTGCTATGTTACACTAAAGTGGTAATTGCCTTCCGTTTTTAGTATCCTGTAAGACAATTTAGTATATGCGCAACTAGATCATCATCATCTAATGTACACCCAATGGAATAGGGTGCATTTGAAATCTTCTTCACTTTCAAAATGTAATAATTTATACTATGTCTTGATGTCTTCCTAAGTTTATTCAAATCATTCTTAAGTTGAATCTCCTAGCCTTAGTTGAGGTTGAGTATAAAATATCCAAGCACTCACATACCTTCTCTAGAGGCATCCAAGTCTTGTATGTACCAAGAATATCATGTAACTACTCACATGTTGGTAGAGGATGAATATCACCCTACTATCTCTTTCTTTATATTCTCTAGTCTCCCTTTTTTGGGTCTTTGTGTGTGTAACAAGATCTATGTAGGGCTTTAATTGTATGCCACTCAAAGGCTGCAAAGTCCCTTCCCCATCAATATATTACTTACCCTAAACTTCCAAGGTTGGTATTTTTTGGAACATCAAGCTTATTTTATTTACATCAAAAGCTATCGCTTGGATTACATCAAAAGAATATCCATTGAAGCGTTCTTTTACCTATGCTCATTTATTGTATTTTTTTAAAAGCTTTTTCATGGATCTTTTACCATTGTAAAAGGCTAGAGATTTACATGTAAAAGTAGAAAAAGACAACTAATCTTCCAAAAATTTGTGGTGGTTGAGTTGCAATCAATGAATCAATCAATCACCTAAAAGTAGATCAAACTAGATCTTCAATTTTCCTAGATTGTAGGAAAGCAAATTGATTCCCTCCAACAATTAATCCTGCCTTCATTCAAATTCAAACTCCACTTGTAGAAGTCGTGGAACACTTCAAGACTCTATATAAAATCACTTCTATATTACATGGAAGCAATATGCATACACTTGTGTCCATCATTGTCTTGCTCCTTCATTTTTTTGCATCATCTTCTTCAACAATAGTAAGCTTGCAAAGGCTGCTCCTCTCTCTATCAAGATCCAAATTAGATGGGAGAGGATTCTTTGGAAAGATATAGTTTCTTGTTTATGTGCATGAATATTCAAGGAATTTGGAATAGTGTATTGGGAGAAATTGTAGTTTTTCTATCTCGAGGTCTATCTCTATGCATTCGTGAAAAATAAGAGGTACCACTGTTGAGTGTCTAATTCATTCCAAAATCATATTTTGCTTATTTCTTGTACTCTTGTGCATTATCTACACTCAACCCTATATGTATCACTCGTCCAAAAGGATTATTTTCTAATTGTAATCATGCTATTCACTATGAGCATTTAAAGTTGATTATCTCATCCAAAGATAGTAAGTTTTTTGAGCTAGTCAATGCACAATCCTATCTCTTTTGTATCGACCCTTTCTCCTTGATGATCCAAATTACGTAGTTCATTTTATTTCACTTATCGCATGAATATAAGGTCTACTTGAGTCTCCATAAGCTCAAGGGTTGGTCTTGTTCCAGTTGGCTAGATCGAACTTCGTCGCTTTGTAACTCACTTTTCTACCTCCTACAAGCTTCTCTAAGTTCTTTTAGCGGTATCAAAGCTAGATCAAGATGGGTGACAACTTTCCCTGAATGATTGAGAAGCTTGATTGAAACAACTATGTGTCTTGGAAAATCAAAATGGAGGCCTATTTGCAAGGTCGAAATCTTTATGGAATTGTAGCAGGTGATGAAGCTATGCCTATTCCAAGATCCAAAGGAGGACCTACACAAGAGGAGAGAGATAAACTCACACTTTGGTGTGCAAGGGATGCTCAAACAAGGTCATACATACTAAACTCTATCTTTGAATTTCTATTATGACATATTAGAGGATGCAAGACATTTCAAGAGACTTGGGATGCCCTAGAGACTTTCTTTATCATCTTTGGAATGAGTTCAACCAAATGAAGATCACAAAGTTTGTTACCAAAGTCAAGGAAGTTGCAGATCAGCTAGCATCCATTGGAGAGCTGATAAAACAAGAGGCTATCATGAGGTAAATTCTCAATAAGATTCAAAGTGATAAGAAATGGCAATCCTTTAGCATGGCTTATGATCTCATCCTGGATGTGCAAACTCTAGACTTCAACATCTTTCTTGGACAACTCTTCAATCAAGAGGCCATCAATAGCATAAAGGAATGTATGCCATATCATGGTGATTCAACTAATGCTCTATATGTGGATAAGAAGGACAAGAAGTTGAAAGGCAAGAAGAAGGAAGAAGATGAAGAGGAGACTTCCCAAGCCAATTTCGCAAGCAAGAGCAAGTGGAAATGGAAGAAGAAAGGACCAAAGCATGACAATCCCAAAGGAGAGAATGTTCAACCTTGTGCCATCTATGATAGACCAACCAAACCACTCAAAATTGCTGGTTCAATGGGAAGAACCAGAAAGGTAGTGGAAGAGGTGGACATGGAAGCAATAGAGGCAGAGGTATACAAAACTTCAACAATAAACATAAAGGCCATCATAGAATGGAATTTAAGAATTATTTAGAAGATCAAGCACATGAAGACTTATTGCTTCTAATGAATCTAATCCACAAAGAGGTTAAATAAGATGATCATTTATTCTACATAGATTTAGGATTTTCAAATCATGTTGCAGGCAACATTGCTCTTCTATCTGATTTGGAAAGTCCAAAGCATAGACATGAAGTTCAAATAGAGGATGACACAAAGCACAATGTGGAGAAGATTGGTAATGTCACAACTTCCAACGACAAGACAAACATTTTGAGTAAGGTTCTCTATGTACCCACTATCACTAAAAACCTAATACGTTTAGGCCAAATAATTGAATAAGGCTTGCAAGTTAGGTTCACCCAACATGGTTTTTTGTGGAAGATCCATGTCAAGGCTTTAAGAAGTTAGCCGGAGGTGAGCAGCATGGTAGGCTCTTACCTTCCAAGTGGGAGAAACTAGGAACATAGCTCTATTCCCTTTTAAGTCTCAAACCCTAAGTGAGCTTGAAGTGTGGTACAAGAAACTTGCTCATGTGAATGAAAGAACCTTGAAGGATATATGGAGGGATCAAATTGGATTGGACTACCAAACATATGAAAGCAACACATGATCAATAGGTGTGATTCATGTTGTATTGGAAAGGCACAAAGACAACCATTCAACCATAACGGTTACATCCACAACAACTTATTGGACTTAGTACATATAGATGTATGGGGACTGAGTCAAAATCCTTCATTGGTAGGATCAAGATATTATGTCTCATTTATTGATGACCATAGTAGATAGACTATTCTATACTTTATCAAGAGTAAGATGAAGTGTTTGATTCCTTCAAAAAGTATCTAGCACATGTGGAGAATCATACAGGTAGATCACTCAAGAAGCTTAGATCTGATGTAGGGGGAGAATACTTCTGCAAAGAATTTGATGCGTTCTTGCTGGATAAAGGTATCAAAAGGGAAGTGACCACTATGTACTCACCTCAACTAAATGGAATTGTAGAGAGAAGAAACAAGACATTGGTTGCATCAGCCAAAACAATGCTTGAAGAGAAGAGGTTGCCACATTATCTATGGGGAGAGGTTATTTCAACTGCTGTGTACCTTGTCAATAGACTACCATCCAAATCACTTCAAGGTATGACTCTTGATGAGACATGGCATGGAATAAAACCTAGTCTTGGACATTGCAAGGTGTTTAGTTGTTTAGCTTATATTCATGTACCATCACAAATAAGAGGTAAGCTAGATGAAAGGGCAACAAAGGCAGTTTTATTGGCTATGACTCAAATCAGATGGGTTAGAAGTTCTATAATCCTTCAACCAAGCAGTTCACTACAAGTAGAGATGTTGTGTTTGAAGAACACAGGTCTTGGTACGATGAAGACAAACAAAAGGTAACTCTACCATATGATCTTGATTCTGATTCTCATCAATTAGGAAGCAAGCATGATACTTGTCCAAGATCCAAGAAGTGATACAGTTGATGAACAAAATGAAAGGGAAAAGGATTATAAACTATGGAAGTCAAGAGGCAAAGAAAAGATGCAGGAGTGCGGAGAATGCTCCAACCAAATACCTAGAAGATCAATACAAGAGAGGAAACAACCAGAAAGATATGGACATGATGCCACATTTTTTACAAAGCATTCAGTGTACTTGACAAGAGACTCAATTTCAAAAGAGCCCTCAACCTATGATGAGGCAAAGGGAAACCCTAATTGGGAAAAGGCCATGAAAGAAGAAATAGTTGCATTGAAGGAGATGTACACTTGGTATTTGGTTCCAATGTCATCCAATCAAAAGGTAATTGGTTGCAAACGGGTATATAAACTTAAAAGAAACTCAGATGGATGCGTTTGCATGTACAAGGCAAGATTAATTTTCAAAGGATGCTCACAAAAGCATGGTATAGACTATGAGGAAACATTGTCACGAGTTGTAAAGATTACTACAATTAGGACATTGAAAAGTGTAGCTGCTCCAAGAAATTGGAGACTCCTCCAACTTGATGTAAAAAATGCATTTCTAAATGGTTGAATAAGTGAAGAGGTATACATGCCACAACCACTAGGTTTTGAAAACCCTAATCATCCATCTTATTGTTAAACTAATGTTTAAACTATTTATCAGATCTGGGTTTTTGGCATGGTTAGGGGTCTGTAAAACAGAGGCCCTGTTTGTATTTTCCCAATCTACTATCTCACTTATGCTACTGCTACACCAACTTAGTGTTTAGAATTAAACTATATTCAACTACTTATCTATTGTGCACATTACACCATTCTTCATTGCAATACGCATAAATGTGCAACTTCATCACTTTATTGTGATATCAGATTAACTTAGCACTTTACGAGAAAACTTAACTAATTATTGGACTTAATTAAGAGAGTTACAGAATACTCAGAATACCCAAGATATGGTCAATACAACACGGTCCACTTCAAGCGCTTCACCCAAACTCACAGTTCGGCGTCAACACCTTCTGTCTCACACACACTTCTTACATTAATCGAAAAGAGTAACAACGGTTTGCACTACACACTTTCGGTGTATGTGCGACTTTTCAGAATTAAATTATAGAATATATGAATTCTATTCCGGCAGCTCACACTGGCACACACGGTGGACTCGAACCCAAATGGATAAATACAAGATTTAAGAATCATTGACAATGCCCTGGATATACATGGAATGGGCTAACTTTAAAGTACCGGCTATCTTGTGCTTCAAGGAATCTAACATATCCTTCAAAACCTGTTGCTAAACCAAGTGTGCATCAGTTCGCACAGAACTGGCAGCAATGACTTGGGAGATTAATGCGTCAACCTGGCTTTTCAAAAAGGCTTCTTGTAAATAAAAATCATTAGCAAGAGCAACATCTTTGCACAACTTCATTTTAGCAACTTCTGCATCAATTTTTGATAATCATTCAACCTGGGTGCCTAACTGCTTTTCCCTGCGCTCGAGCTCTTTAGTTTGGAACTGCATCGTCTTGTAAAAGTCTTGTCTTTCCTTTTGAATGGCTGCAATCTCCTTCTTTAATTGAATGTTTCGGCCAATCTCTTCTTCTAAAGAACGACTTTTGTGGAAAAGCTCTTTGGTGACTTTCTTGAGTTCTGTCTCAACGTTTATGACATTTGTAGCTAGCGTCTGAGAAGGTTCTTCTAATATACTGAGCTTATCCTTTGTTTCACAGAGTTCATTGCCTAACGTAGTCATTGCCACTTGTTTATCTGTAACTTCTTGCTTCAACCCCTTAATTTCTGCGTCCTGATTAGCGATAATAGTATCTTTATCTATCAATTGTTCCTGCAATCGTTGAATTTGTGTTTGCAATGAATGAATATGTGTAGGCCGCGATAGTTGGGCAGAAAGGAGTTGTGGGGATGAGGGTGGAGAATAGTCGGGAGAAGAAGGATCTTTGGACGAAGCTTCATGGACTGCGGCCCGAGGCAAGGAGGGAGACGGAGTTCAAGCGGCAAGAAAGGTGATTGGAGGAGGAAGAGGAATAAGAGGTGTGTGGACCAAAACAATGCCTGTTCCCTTTTGGGGCAAAGAGGGAACATCGGCAATTTTGGTAATTGCCTCTTCGGCGCTTTGCTGTTACTTTGACATGTCTGCTTGATCATATGGTAACTGTGAGGATGATTGATGACAGACAATGGCAGTGCTATCTGAAAGAACTTGGAGAAGCTTGTCAAAGGTAGAAAAGTGCGTTTCGAAGCGATGAAGTTTGGTCAAGCCAACCGGCACAAGACCAGCCCTTGAGCTTTTGGAGACTCAAATAGACCTTATAGGCATGTTATAAGTGAAAAGAAACACACTATGTATCTTGGAGCATCAAGGAGAATGAGTCGATACAAAACAGATAGGTTCGCAGGTCGACTAGCTCAAAAAACTTACTATCTATGGAAGAGACAAGGAACTTCAAATGCCCATAGCGACCAGCGTGATTACAATTAGAAAAAATCCTTTTATGGGAGTGATACACATAGGGTTGAGTGTATGGAATGCACAAAAGTATAAGGAATAAGCAAAATATGCTATAGGAATGAATGCGACATTCACCGGTGTTACCTCCTATTTTTCAGGAATATGCAGAGATTGACCCCGAGGCAGAAAAACTGAGATTTCTCCACATCTACTGAACCAAATGCTTTGACAATTTACAGGCATAAACTAGACACTAATACCTTTCCAATGAGTCCTCTTGCACTCAATTTGGAGCTCTAAGGAGAGAGCATCAGCCTCTGCAAGATTACTGTTGGCAAAGAAGATGATGCAGAAAATTGAAGGAGTAAGACAATGATGGTCACAAGTGTATGTATATTGCTTCCATGTATAATACAAGTGATTTCAACTCCTTATATAGCCTCTAGGAGTGTTCCAAGACTTTTACAACTTGAATTTGAATACAAATGAAGGTGGGAATGGTTGTTGGAGGGAATCAATTCACTTCCCTACAATCTAGGAAAAGTGAAGATCTTGATTGATCTACTTTTAGGTGACTTGATTTGCTTGATTGAATGCAACTTCAACCACCAAAATTTCGTGGGATTTTGGCTCTATATTTCTACCTTTACATGTGTCAAGCTCAAGGCTTTCACAACGGTAAATGAGCCATCAAAATATTCTCAAAAAATACAATAAATGAGCATATGAAAAAGAACTCTCCAACGGATATTCTTTCGACGCGATAGCCTTTGATGTAGATCAAATCCACCTCAAGCATAGTGTAAGCTTGATGTTCCAACAGCTCCCCCTCAAGCTAAAGTATGCTTGAGTCTTCATTCTCTGATAGGTTGAATACCTGCCATAGCTTTGAATCTACAAAGCTTTATTCCATCAAGTGCCTTCGTCATCATATCTGCTACTTGCTTTTCAGTCGGAACAAAAGAAATGTCGATCTCCTTTGCCATGAGCTTCTCCCTGATGAAGTGGTAATGGACTTCTATATGCTTGGTTCTCGCATGGAAAATAGGATTTGCCGCTAGATGCATGGAACTTACATTATCTCCAAATATTTGAGGTTTGGAACTCACAAGTCCCAAATCTGTATACAATGCTTTTAACCATATTGCCTCTTGAGTTGCTATGGTCAAGCCTCTGTACTCTGCTTCAGTTGAAGATAAAGCAACTGTTGGTTGCTTCTTGGAACTCCATGACACTAGCTTCGAACCTGCAAATGCTAAGTAACCAGATGTACTTTTTCTATCATCCTTAGCTCCTGCCCAATCTTCATCTGAGTAGATTTTGATATCCAAATCGGAAGAGTAAGGATAGAATATACCTTCGTTGATTGTACCTTTGAGATACTTAAGTACTCTCTTAGCTGCATCCATGTGTGGTCTTCTTGGTGAGTGCATGAACTGACTAAGCACTCCCACACTATATGAGATGTCTTCCCTTGTGTGAGTAGCATATATCAAGCTACCTACCAAGCTTTGATACTCTTTAATGTCTTCAATTTTCTCACCCTCATAAACACTAAGTTTATGATTCATCTCCAAAGGTGTACCTGCAGGTTTAGTGTTCTCCATTTTGAACTTGAGAAGAAGATCCTGAATGTATCTTCTTTGAGTCAAATACATTCCTTCATCTGTGTATATCACCTGCATACCTAGGAAATATGTGAGCTCACCTAGGTCACTGATTTTGAACTCCTCTTGCATGTGTCTCTCGATCCTTTGAATGCCATTTAGATCATCACCTGTCACAATAATATCATCTACATATACACATAGATAGATAACCTCATTGTGATCCCTTTTGATGAATAGAGAAGGATCTGAGCTGCTAGCTTTGAACCCTTGATCTTGAAGATATGTAACCAACCTGTAATTCCAAGCTCTTGGAGCTTGTTTCAATCCATACAATGCTTTCTTAAGTCTGCAAACATAAGATGGATGATTAGGGTTTTCAAAACCTGGTGGTTGTGATATGTATACCTCTTCACTTATCCAACCATTTAAGAATGCATTTTTCACATCAAGTTGGAGGAGTCTCCAATTCCTTGCAGTAGCTACACTTATCAATGTCTTGATTGTCGTCATCTTTGCAACTGGTGAGAATGTTTCCTCATAGTCTATACCATGAGTTTGTGAGCATCCTTTGGCAACTAATCTTGCCTTGTACCTGCAAACTGATCCATCTGAATTTCTTTTAACTTTATATACCCATCTGCAACCAATTACCTTTTGATTCGGCGACATTGGAACCAAATCCCAAGTGTCCATTTCCTTCAATGCATCTATCTCTTCGTTCATGGCCTTTTCCCAATTAGGGTTTCCCTTTGCCTCTTCATAGGTTGAGGGTTCCTCTGAAATAGAGTCTTTTGCCAAGTAGATTGAATGCTTTGTAACAAATGTGGAATCATATCCATACCTTTCTGGTTGTTTCTTCTCTCTTGCTAATCTTCTAGGTGCTTGTTTGGAGCATTCTCCAACCTCTTGCATCTTTGCTTTGCCTCTTGACTTCCATAGCTTGTAATCCCTTTCTCTTTCATCTTGGTCATTGTCCGTATCACTTCTTGGATCCTGGACCTGTGTATCATGCTTGCTTCCTAATTGATGAGAGTCATAATCAAGATCATATGGTAGTGTTACCTTTTGTTTGTCTTCATCATACCAAGACCTGTGTTCTTCAAACACAACATCTCTACTTGTAGTGAATTGCTTGGTTGAAGGATTGAAGAACCTGTAACCCATCTGAGTTGAATCATATCCAATAAACACTGCCTTTGTTGCCCTTTCATCTAGCTTACCTCTTATTTGTGATGGTACATAAACATAAGCTAAACAACCAAAAACCTTGCAATGTCCAAGACTAGGTTTTCTTCCATGCCATGCTTCATAAGGAGTCATACCTTGAAGTGATTTGGATGGTAGTCGATTGACAAGGTACACTGCAGTTGAAATAGCTTCTGCCCATAGATAATGTGGCAACTTCTTCTCTTCAAGCATTGTTCGGGCTGATCCAACCAATGTCTTGTTTCTCCTCTCTGCAATTCCATTTAGTTGAGGAGAGTACCTGGTAGTCACTTCCCTTTTGATACCTTTATCCTGCAAGAACTCATCAAAATCTTTGGAGAAGTATTCTCCCCCTCCATCAGATCTGAGCTTCTTTAGTGATCTACCTGTATGATTCTCCACATGTGCAAAATACTTCTTGAAGCAATCAAACACTTCATTCTTACTCTTGATAAAGTATAGAACAGTCCACCTACTATGGTCGTCAATAAATGAGACATAATACCTTGATCCTGCCAATGAAGGTTCTTGACTTGGTCCCCATACATCTGTGTGTACTAAGTCCAATAAGTTGTTGTGGATGTAGCCTTTGTGGTTGAATGGTTGTCTTTGTGACTTCCCAATCTGACATGCATCACACCTGTTGATCATGTGTTGCTTTGATATGTTCGGCAGTCCTAGAACACTTTGATCCCTGCATATATCCTTCAAGGTTCTTTCATTCACATGAGCAAGTCTCTTATGCCACACTTCAAGCTCACTTAGGGTTTGAGACCCAAAGTTGAATAGAGCTATGTTCCTGGTATCTCCTACTTCAAAAGTAAAGAGCCTACCATGCTTCTCACCTCGGGCTATCTTCTTGAAGCCTTGACATGGATCTTCCACAAAAGCTCCATGTTGGGTGAACCTAACTTGCAAGCCTTTTTCAACTATTTGGCCTACACTGATTAGGTTTTTAGTGATAGTGGGTACATAGAGAACCTTACTCAGAATGTTTGTCCTGCCATTGGAAGCTTTGACATTACCAATCTTCTCCACATTGTGCTTCGTGTCATCCCCTGTTTGCACTTCATGTCTATGCTTTGGACTTTCCAAGTCAGATAGAAGAGCAATGTTGCCTGCAACATGATTCGAGCATCCTGAATCTATGTAGAACAAATGATCATCTTCTTTACCTTCTTTGTGGCTTAGGTTCATAAGAAGTAATGAGTCTTCATGTGGTTGATCTTCTGAATAATTGTTGTAGTCCCTTCTATTATAGCTTCTATTGTTGTTGTTGAAGTTGTGTCCACCTCTGCCTCTATTGCCGCCATATCCACCTCTTCCACTTCCTTTCTGGGTCTTCCCATTGAACCAACAATTCTGAGTGGTGTGGTTGGTCTTATCGCATATGGCACAAGGTTGAACATTCTGACCTTTGGCTTTGTCTTGCTTTGGTCCTTTCTTCTTCCCTTTCCACTTGCTCTTGCTTGCGAAGTTGGCTTGGGAAGTCTCTTCTTCATCTTCTTCCTTCTTCTTGCCTTTCTGCTTCTTATCCTTCTTATCTGCATATAGAGCACTAGTTGAATTACCATGATAAGATTTACCTTCCTTTATGCTATTGTTGGCTTCTTGATTGAAGAGTTGTCCAAGAAAGATGTTAAAGTCTGGAGTCTGCACATCCATGATGAGATCATAGGCTGTCGTGAAGGATTGCCATTGCTTATCACTTTGAATGCCGTTGAGAATTTGCCTCATGATGACCTCTTCTTCAATCAGCTCTCCAATGGATGCTAACTGATCCGCAACCTCTTTGACCTTGGTAACAAACTCTGTGATGGTTTGTTTAGGTGTCTTCTTCATTTGGTTGAACTCGTTCCAAAGATGATTCTTTCTTGCTTTGGTACTAGCAGAAAAGAAAGTCTCCAGGGCATCCCAAGTCTCTTGAGATGTCTTGCATCCTCTAATATGTGGTAATAGAAAGTCAGAGATAGAGTTTAGTATGTACGACCTTGCTTGAGCATCCCTTGCGCACCAAAGTGTGAGCTTATCTGTCTCCTCTTGTGTAGGTCCTCCTTTGGATCTTGGAATAGGCATAGCTTCATCACCTGCTACAATTCCATAAAGATTTCTACCTTGCAAATAGGCCTCCATTCTGATTTTCCAAGCCGCGTAGTTGTGTCGATCAAGCTTCTCGATCATTGAGGGAAAGCCGTCACCCATCTTGATCTAGCTCTGATACCAATGAAAGAACTTGGAGAAGCTTGTCGAAGGTAGAAAAGTGCGTTTTGAAGCGATGAAGTTTGGTCAGGCCAACCGGCACAAGACCAGCCCTTGAGCTTTTGGAGACTCAAATAGACCTTATAGGCATGTTATAAGTGCAAAGAAACACACTATGTATCTTGGAGCATCAAGGAGAATGAGTCGATACAAAACAGATAGGTTCGTAGGTCGACTAGCTCAAAAAACTTACTATCTATGGAAGAGACAATGAACTTCAAATGCCCATAGCGACCAGCGTGATTACAATTAGAAAAAATCCTTTTATGGGAGTGATACACATAGGGTTGAGTGTATGGAATGCACAGAAGTATAAGGAATAAGCAAAATATGCTATAGGAATGAATGCGACATTCACCGGTGGTACCTCCTATTTTTCAGGAATACGCAGAGATTGACCCCGAGGCAGAAAAACTGAGATTTCTCCAAATCTGCTGAACCAAATGGTTTGATAATTTACAAGCATAAATTAGACACTAATACCTTTCCAATGAGTCCTCTTGCGCTCAATTTGGAGCTCTAAGGAGAGAGCAGCAGCCTCTGCACGATTACTGTTGGCGAAGAAGATGATGCAGAAAATTGAAGGAGCAAGACAATGATGGTCACAAGTGTATGTATATTGCTTCCATGTATAATACAAGTGATTTCAGCTCCTTATATAGCCTCTAGGAGTGTTCCACGACTTTTACAACTTGAATTTGAATTCAAATGAAGGTGGGAATGGTTGTTGGAGGGAATCAATTCACTTCCCTACAATCTAGGAAAAGTGAAGATCTTGATTGATCTACTTTTAGGTGACTTGATTTGCTTGATTGAATGCAGCTTCAACCACCAAAATTTCGTGGGATTTTGGCTCTATATTTCTACCTTTACATGTGTCAAGCTTAAGGCTTTTACAACGGTAAATGAACCATCAAAATATTCTCAAAAAATACAATAAATGAGCATATGAAAAAGAACTCTCCAACGGATATTCTTTCGACGCGATAGCCTTTGATGTAGATCAAATCCACCTCAAGCATAGTGTAAGCTTGATGTTCCAACACTATCTTCCACTATATCCATCACAACCTTATCATCCAGTTGTTGTGTTTCATCCCACCGTGAAGTTTCAGCCACATCTTCCATGATAACATCGGTATCCTGCTGCATAATAGGAGAAGATGGTGCAGATGCTACCTGCAATGAAGTTTCTGTATCATGTCCGACTTCAACTTCTTGTGTAGTGGTTGACTCTTGCACTTGAATTTGTGATGGACTGATCCGACTATTCTTGCACCGGAAGAATTGGAGAAGATCTTCATCATCGTCGATCTCCAACATTTGTGTAGACTCCTCATGTAATAGAATCGTAGGCACTAGAGGAGGTTGTGCGGCCTGAATTTGTGGAAGGAGGAAAGCCAGGAGGTGCGGAAACCGAGTGCGAGGGTTTTTGTTCTTGGCCAATTTCCTAGAAATGGCTTGGCATTCCCGGTGAATGCGCCGGAAAAAGAAGGAAGTGAAGTTAACTGCTTCTCGTGCTGTAGTATCAATCATCGAGTAAAAGGGGGGAGAGATGCCGTAAGTGCATTTTTGGAGATTAAGGGAAGCTACAAGGAATTGGAGTGCGGTGCGCTCCGGTTCAGGACGACACAAGATGGAAAACTCATTGGACAAGTGACGGGGAAAGAGTTCTTTCATCGTAGCCATGGGTAAAAGGGGTCCATTCACCAAACCCTCCTGAGGGAGATGGAAGCCCTCAACGATGGTATTAAGGGTGACGATGACACGGGGGTTAAGGCAAGCTGATGGCCAGCAAGGTTCATTAGTAGGAATAGCAGCAATAGCAGATATAATCTTTGCAAAGAAGGGATGACACTCCACTGAATGCTAGGGCAATTCAGCGAAGGTGAGGAGGCCACAGACACGCAAATACTCGCTCACTTTCGGAGCGAGACCAGCACGGACGGTAATGATGTTTTCCAGAGCTTCCATGGCAAAGAGGAAAACACACAAAAGCACACGTAACACAGAGTTCACAAGCACACAAAGACACAATAGCCAAAAACAGCGTGAAGAACAGGATTAAGTAGAAACACGAAAACAATCATATGAAAAGAAACATAATCATCATGGAGTGTTGGAAATATACAGACATAATGGCGACATGCACGCATTAACATAATCAAAGACACAGAAGGCGGCTACTAATCATGGTTAGGTAGGACAATGGAAAGATTACGGTCAATTGGTCAATCGGAATCACGCAAAAAGGAAAGGAACGTCGAGCCAAAATAGTGGGCAAAAAAAATGGGTGAAAAGTAAAAATACCAATCAAGGATCAGGAGGACAAAGGCGATGGATAATAGGGACAAAGCTCCGATCCATTGATCGCCTTAGGGAGAAAGGTACCAGTTAAGGTAGATAACCGAAAAGTTGCTAGCCCCACTTGTTCCACAATACGGTAGGGACCGAACCAGTGCAGTTTAAAGTTTCCTGCGAATCTATTAGATTTAGCGTTATAAAAGAGTACTAATTGGTTTATCGTAAAAATGGGGGTTTTAAGGAAACGATCGTGAGTTCTTGCTTGTCTGAGCTGAACTTCCTGCAACATTAGAAAAATCTCGAGGCGCTATTCATCTAGGGACCTTAAAGCATCCAATTGGAAAGGGAATGATTCTATCGGCAGTAACTTCTGCTCTAATGCCACTCGTAGACTAGGAACCACTAGTTCCATAGGGGCAATCCCTACCAAACCATATGCCAACTTGAAGGGAGTTGTTCCGGTAGCCACCTTATATGTTATACAGTAAGCCCATAATACCGCATGTAGGAATTGATCCCATCTCTCCCGGCAATCCAATACCAGTTTCTTTAAGATGTTCAACAGGGATTTGTTTGTGCTTTCGGCGAGTCCATTCGCTCATGGGTAGTAGGGGGAACTAAACTTATGCACAATCTGGAAGGTATTAGTAAGCACTTGCATTAATGTGTTAGCAAAGTGCGTACCTTGATCAGTCACAATCTCCAAAGGTAAACCATAGCGGGGAAAAATATCTTTCATCAAACATTTAGCGACCGCAGCAGCTCTAGCTGATCATAGAGCCCAAGCTTCGGCCCATCGAGTCGCATAATCTGTGTAGGTAAGAATATATCTGTTACTTGTAAGTATCACAGGAGGTGTAATTGGTCTAATAAAATCCAAGCCCCATTTCTGAAAGGGTTCAAGAGGCAGAACAGGTTGAAGTGAAAAGTAATGTCTCTGTAATGGTTTACTGGAATGCTGACACACATCACACTGGTGCACATACTTGGACACATCATGGTACATAGTAGGCCACCATAAGCCACTCTTCAAAATCTTCGGGTTGGTCAAGTCAACCGCAAAATGACCTCCAACGGGGGCATAATGAGCCATTGTAATTACTGAAGCAATTTCCTGTGGTGGAACATTCACATCTAAGAAACACTCCCAAGTGATCCATGTAATATAACTGTCCTACAATTAGCCAAAATCGTCAACTATACATGGCCAGTTTTCGTCGAACAGTAGGAGAGGTTGTGCCGGGAGGACACCCACTGGTCAAGAAAAGCATTAAAGTGTCATAGTAGGAGGAGGATACGGGCAATGCTTGCTGATCATCTTGTACAGTCTCCGTTGCATAGATAGTGGGTGTGGTATCATCAAGTCCGTTCGAAAGTTCACCGGAATCCAACCGAGATAAAAAGTTAGCAAGTGCGTGTGCGGACCCTAGTCGATGTACTACTGAATAATCCAACTCTTGGAGCAAAAATACCCATCTTGCTAACCTTCCTCCCAGATGTTGTTGGCGAACAAGGTACACCAAGGCTGCATGATCGACATGGAAGGTGAAGCGGAATCCCAGTAAATAATACACTAGACGAAACCATTTCTCCGTTTGTTGCATCAACACATTGCCAATTGCAATGTTAGACACATCCACAAAGACGTGAAATGGGAGTTCCCAATTTGGTGCTTGTAAATTAGGTTCCTGCGTTAACAGTGATTTCAACCGATCTAAAGACAACTGATAGGCCTCAGTCCATTCAAACTGGCGAGGAGTATTGATTATTAGTCGATTGAGTGGTGTGGCGAGATTAGCAAGCCACTGCAAATGTCGTCCATGCCACGGGATTTGTCCCAAGAAGTGCATCACTTCTTTAGGTGTCGTGGGAGCAGGTGCCTCCACTACTGCCTTCACCTTATCTCAATCAACTTGAATCCCTTGTTTTGAGATAATATGCCCTAGCAACTTGCCACAAGATACAGAGAATACAAATTTATTTGGGTTTAAGCACAAACGGTATTCTCGACACTTTAAAAAACAGCACGACAAATGATACAGATGCGCCGAAGTATCACCGGATATGGAGAAGTCATCCAAGTAAACTCTCATGAATGTGGTTAGACAGAGAGAGAAAACTTCCTGCATGCAGCACTGAAACATACTTGGAGCATTTCGTAGGCCAAACCACATCACTGTACACGCATAAACGCCCCAATTTGTTATAAATGCTGTCTTTGGAATGTCGTGCTCCACCATTCGTACTTGGTTATAACCAGTATATCCGTCCAATAAGGAGTACATCTCTCAACCTGCCACATCATCTAACATTGTGTCTAGAAACGACAAAGGGAATGGATCAGGTACTATTGCCGCATTTAATTTTCGATAGTCCATACATATTCGTAATTGCTTTTTCTTCTTAGGAACTATGACAATGGGAGAAATTCACTCCGCATGCTCGATAGGAACAATAAACCCCACCTTCAGCAATCGATCCAATTCTGCTTTGACCTGGGCTGCATAGTGGGGATTCATTGTATAGCTGGGTTTTTTAATAGGCCAGGCATCTGCTTTCAGCATAACCCGATGCTGATAGATGCGCGGATCCAATCCCTTCATATCACGGTAATCCCAAGCAAATACATCAGAGAATTCACATAGTAACTGTAGTAAGTTATCATGGAAGGTCTCTGATAGTCCCGCCTTGATCTTCATTGGCCGCGGATTGGCTTCATCACCTAAGTTGCATGCACCAATTGGTCTTCTGGTACGTAGAACTGCCGTGGCATAGCAAAGTCATCAACTGGCTGAAGCAACTGTTGTAGTGTCGTATCATCCAAGGTTGGTGCTGCACTTGATTTTGGCTCACCGGTCAATGGTACTACCGTATGGGCCACCGGACTCTAGTTATCTACAACCGTTTGTAAGTCCACATTTCCAAGTGCCATCAGATCCTTGTTGGCTTTAAGAAAAGCTTTCTCTTCATCATCTAAAAGGCCATCCAACATGTGTACAGGTTCAACTACATATGGTCGTGCGTGCAAGTCACAAGGCTTCATGTTGTCTAGTGGGATGACATATTTTTGGTGGTTATTCTTAAAAATCAATTCATGTGCTAACCAATCCTGAAGTACCTTAGCTTGCTTTAACCATGGTCGTCCAAAGAGCAAGTTATAATCAAGGCTGGATTTGGGTAATTCCAGAACAACTAAGGTCATTTTAAAGATAGCTCCTTGAAGAGTAATAGGAATATTTCGCACCAATCCAACTGGATGAACTCGGGATTGATCATCCGTGCAGACAAAAAATTGAACAGGTTCGATTTGTGTCCATCCCATCCGTTGACAAAGTGCTGCTGTTGTAATATTTACTCCAGAACCTCCATCAATTAATACTTGTGTGATTTTATGTTTGTTATATCAGACCCTAATCAAGGGCACCGTATGATCCACCATCGGGTCAAGTTCGGGCTGGATTGTTGCTGTCGAAAGAGCACATGAAGGTCTTGGACTTACCTATTGCTGGAATTGTTGGTGCATGCCAAGAAACAAAGCCAATCATTATCCCAATGGTAGTGTAATGGACGCCTTGGATAAGACATCCCACACCGGAGCAAATTTTGCTGTTTGCAGTACGGTATCCGACACTGTCTACGGTATGCTTTACTGCGTCACCAGAAGTAGGTCAAGAAAAACAATTTGTTCTTGGGTCACCCAATTGCTTGCTTTAGTAAACACCTTCTACTGTTCACAAATTCTAGGTCCAAAAATCTCCGTAGCTAGCTGTAATTGCTTTCCCGAGCTTGTTTGCACCACTGCTATTTGAGTGTCTACTGCTGATATGTACACGATGTTTGCCATCGGGTGTTGTTGTTTCTTTTTCCTTTTATCGTACTTAGCTGCATCTTTACAGTACCTACAGATATGCCCTATTTCATTGCAAAAATGACATTTAGGTGGTGGGGAAGATGCACCTTCACCTGATGGGCCCGCATTCCACCGAGTTTGTCCAAAGTTAGTTGACCGTGCTCCTCTATAATTCATGTATCCTTGGTAAGGAGTATTCCTCATTTGTGGTGGTACGTAGTGACTAGCCGGTTGCCCTTGTTCCTGAATGATGGCATTGACAACAGCTATGCTATGTACCTTTGCGTTATAAGGACAGATCTCCATACTGTGTGATCCGCTGTATGGCAAATAGCACAGTACATCTGATTTAGAGCACATGCTGAGCTACTGTGTCCTGTGTTTTTACATTTAGTAGAGTAAATTTTTTTCAGAGGATCCTCATTTGAATGCTTGGATGCCTTCAACCACTCTAAATCTTCAATGAATCCACCCAGTTTAGTTTCTAACTATAAAGCCATGGCGATTACGGCATCCAAGGTCATTCCTCCAACACATCGTATAATCATGATCTGTTTCAGTTGGGGATCTAATTGTTTATGAATCACTGAGTAATCACGTCGTCTGGTAAATTGGTATGCACTGTTGGTAACTGTCGTAAATGAGTCCGAAATAGAGTGGCATAGTCTTCTACATTGTAGTGTGGCTTTTGCCTATTATTCTGCAGGTAGTCAAAAAATTTTGCTAGGTTTTTCTTTAACTGGAATCGTTGCAGGAATGCATCCTTCACGTCATCATACTACCGAAAATGATTCAAGTCATACTCGGTTAACCAGCACACAGCTTCATTAAACAAAGTTGACTAGAAAACAATGGCTTTGTAAGCAGGGTCTACTAGGTAATTCAAAACTACGTAATTAATTTCAAATGTCTGCACATGCGCATCGGGATCATCTCTTGGGAAACCTCCAAATTTTGTGTATGTGACTCTGGTTGGCACCGGACACGGTGGAATAATCTGTTGCTGTTGTTGTTGTTGTTGCTTTTGTTGCTGCTGTTGTTGCTGTGAACTACTCATGTTGCTTGATCTTTGGGGAAGTATTTCTTGATGTTCCTGAATCGTATGGTCACCTTGCCAACTTTCTGAGCCTAAGATATCTCTGAACTGATTACTTAGCTCAAAATCTAACAACCCCTTCTCGACTTTAGTGTCAAAATTGGCTAAACTTGCACCTAAAAACGATGAATGTAGTAAATTCCTCCCGAACAATAGCGCACTATCACCGAAGATACCCAAAATATCACTGGAGATCATCGAATTAATTGTCACCAGATAATACCGAACTATCATTGAAGATCACCGAATTGTCATTAGATACTACCAAACTGTCATCAAATGACACTGAAGTACAATCAGAAACTAGCGTACTATCTTCAGACTATACCAGACTCTGACCAAAATGCACCGAATTACCTCCGTAGGCTACCGAACTACTTCTGCACAGCACCGAACTGCCACCGAAATTGCCATAGCTTGCTGGATTGAACCTTCTACAAGTAAAATTTGCTGTTCTTCACTTCTACCACCAGAGGGTGTTCCTAACGAACTCGAAAATGCTCAGGAATGTTGATCACTTCGATATTTGGGATAAGATTCGCCAGAACGTGTTATTAGCATATATCAAAGAATTCTTCTTTGAACCTCAAACTTTTTCTTCAACTCGCTACTCCATTTCCCACAGATGGCGCTAGTGTTAAACTAATGTTTGAACTGTTTATCAGATCTGGGTTCTTGGGATGGTTAGGGGTCTATAAAATAGAGGCCCTCTGTATTTTCCCAATCCACTATCTCAGTTATGCTACTGCTACACCGACTTAGTGTTCAGAATTAAACTATCTTCAACTACTTATCTGTTCTACACATTACACCATTGTTCACCGCAATACGCATAAATGTGCAACTTCATCACTTTATTATGATATCAGATTAAATTAGCACTTTACCAGAAAACTTAACTAATTACTGGACTTAATTAACAGAGTTACAGAATACTCATAATACACAAGATATGGTCAATACAACACGATCCACTTGAGGCGCTTCGCCCAGAGTCACAGTCTGGCATCAACACCTTCTGTTGCACACGTGCTTCTTACATTAATCGAAAAGAGTTACAATGGTTTGCGCTACGCCCTTTCAGTGTACGAGTGACTTTTCAGAATTAGATTACAGAATATATGAATTCTATTTAGACGGCTCACATTATGTTTGCAAACTTAAGAAAGCATTGTATGGATTGAAACAAGCTCCTAAAGGTTGGAATTATAGGTTGGTTACATACCTTTAGGATCAAGGGTTTAGACCTACCAACTGAGATCCTTCTCTACTAATCCAAAGGGATCACAATGAGGTTATCTATCTATGTGTATATGTAGATGATATTATTGTGATAGGTAATGATCTGAATGGCATTCAAAGGATCAAGAGACACATGCAAGATGACTTCAAAATTAGTGACTTAGATGAGCTCATATATTTCCTAGGTATGCAGGTCATATATAGAGAAGAAGGAATGTATTTGACTGAGAGGAGATACATTCAAGATCTACTTCTTAAGTTCAAAATGGTCGACACTTAATCTATAGGTACATCCTTGGAGATGAATCATAAACTTAGTGTTTATAAAGGTGAGAAAATTGAAGACATTAAAAAATATCTAAGCTTGGTAGGTAGCTTGATATATGCTACTCATACAAGAGGAAACATCTCACATAGCATAGGAGTGCTAAGCCAATTTATGCACTTTCCAAGAAGATCACACATGTATGCAACTAAGAGAGTACTTAAGTATCTCAAAGGTACAACGATTGAAGGTATATTCTATCCTTACTCTTCAAATTTGGATAAAAAAATATATTCAGATGCAGGTTGGGTAGGAGCTAAGGACGATAGAAGAAGTAGCTCTAGTTATTTAGCATTTGCAGGTTCAAAGCTAGTTTCATGGAGTTAAAAGAAGCAACCAACAGTTGCTTTATCCTAGATTAAAGTAGAGTACAAAGGTTTGACCATAACAACTCAAGAGGCAATATGGTTAAAAGGATTGTATACAGATTTGGGACTTGTGTGTTCCCAACCTCACATATTTGGAGGTAATGTAAGTTCCATGCATATAGTACCGAAACCCTATTTTCCATGCAAGAACCAAACATATAGAGGTTCATTACCACTTTATCAGGGAGAGGCTCATGCAAAGGAGATTGACATTTCTTTTGTTCCAACTGGAAAGCAAGTAGCAGATATGATGATGAAGGCACTTGATGGAATAAAGCTTTGTAGATTCAAAGCTATGGCAGGTATTCAATCTATTAGATAATGAAGACCCAAGCATACTCTGGCTTGAGGGGGAACTATTGGAACATCAAGCTTACACTATGCTTGAGGTGAATTTGATCTACATCAAAAGCTATCAATTGGATTACATCAAAAGAATATCCATTGAAGCATTCTTTTACTTATGTTCATTTATTGTATTTTTTAAAGAGATTTTTCATGGATCTTTTAGCATTGTAAAAAAACTAGAGTTTTACACATTGAAATGTAGAAAAAGAGAGCTAATCTTCCACAAATCACTGTGTTTTGCCCAAAATATAGCCTTCACATACATGTTTACCAGGTGCCTCAAGTTTGGGCAAAGGGGACACCATTTCAAATTTCTACACGCATAGCAAACTAGCAAAATTCAGATGACCAAAGCATGCATGCCAAAGCTTTGCATCTGACATGGCCTGAGAATCATGTACTTCACATGCTAAATCATTAATAAATTTTTCTTAATCTATGAGCTTATACAACCCATGAGATAAAATGCTAGAAGCAATAATCATGTCGCCATTTGACAGACCATGAACTATACATCTATCATTAACAAATTTCACAACTAAACCAATCTTGGCTAAGGCCAAAACTGATAACTTATGTTTCTTGATCCCTTGCACAAATAAAGCACCTCACAATGTAAAAGAACTACCATCAGTAGTAGTTAGAATGATCTTACCAACTCCCATAACAAAATAAGAGGAGTTGTTGGCACATGTAACAGTATTCCCTGTAGGGGCATGCTCGAGTGAAGAGAATAAACTATGCTGCGAGGTAATATGTTTGGTCGCCCCACTATCAAAGTACCAAATATCTGAGTCTACTACAGACATGCACTGCTCATGATAAGATGGGTCAACCTACAAACAGTAGTAAACACCCATTCTTCATCTTACACAAGATTAAGAGACTCTGTTTTCAGTTGTAGAAGCCTCTACAACAACCATTCTGGCCTCTTTCTTCTTTGCTTTTAATGACATGATCATTTTCTTTACAACATTTGCAAAAGAATTTCTATTTTTTTGATTTCTTCTCATCTTTGTCTTCCTTCTTTGATTGTGTAGAATTAGCAGATTTCTGCTTACTAGTAGAAGAGCTCCATTTGCTTTGCCTTTCTATCTAGCTAGAAAAGCTTAATTTGCAACATGCATAACAGACGTGTGCTGCTTGGATTGATCTTCTTGCAACATAATAGAAAGTAACTCTTCAAATATTAAGGCATTTGGATAGCCTTTCATCATCAAAGGAAGAGTAGAAGCAAAACTCTGATATAAGTTGGGAAGACCATTCAGAACAGTCTACACAAGTGAACTGTCAAGAAGGAATTCATAAGGAGAAATCAATTGTTCCTTCAAATCCTTGGTCTTTGTCCAAAAACTGTCCATAGAATGACCTTCATTCATGTGCTCACTCTCCAAATGGTTTCGGAGGTAAGCAACATGAGCCTTATTCCTAGCCTGATACAATGTGGTAAGTGTATCCCAAGGATCCTTTGTATATGTCTTGACAAGTGAGTGTCTTCATAATCTAGTTTCCAGGTTGGGTTAATGTCCTAAAATCTAATCCTTTGTTTTTTGTGTTGATTCTAGACGTGCCTTCACAAATAAAACCGTTTATTCCATTTTCTTTTTTATCTTTGGGGGTTATTAGAATGAAGAACATTGATTCCCTTGATCAAGAAGAAGATCGAATCATTCTCTCTAATAGTGTAGCCCACTTTCACTCTTCATTGACCTTGACGAAAGGTTTCATCTTGATCCAGCTTTTTCAAAATGAACAAACCAATGTGAGCCTCTAGCAATAATCAGAAAAGGGAAGAACAACAAAGTGAATAAATATTGACCCAAGAACGTACGAGCACCTTTGTTTTTCAAAATCATCAGCTTGACCCAAAAGGTATCCATATTGCTCCAAGTAATTTTGTCATATTTTTTTAAGTTGGCTTCGTTGATTGATAATGACAAAAATATGGACTAGAAGCAAGCATTAGTGGGTGAAGCGATCGGTGGTTCTTCAACACTGTGGAATGCTATAAGAGGTGAGGCCCTCTCGGAGATCTACAAAGAGAGATGTAGTGCCAACTTTGTAAAGCCCCTCCCATTTAGACACCATAGAGTGTTCTTCCTCAAGAGCAACAAGATTAATTTCAAGTGGGCCCCTATGAATAGAATGAAAGGGTTATTAACTTTCTTCGTAATGTTCTCTAATTTTAGCAAGTTTTTGAGCAAGCCCTGCTTTGTGGGATTGGAGGGTCCATGAGTGCTAGGCTTGTTCACATGTTTCTAACTTCCTTTAAAAAAAAAACTTCCTTTTTCTCTCTAGTCATATCATTCATTCGAGACGAGGATGTCCTACATTATGTACGTTGTGATTCTTCTAAGTATCCATAATGGGAAAAAGGTATGCAAAGCTATTACTAGGCTTCATTATCCAGTTTTTAACAAGAAGTGGTGTTCGAACTACTTTTCGTATCATAGGGGAATTTGAGTTCAACACTGGATCCAGGACAATAAAGCGATCCTTATATGGTGAATTCCTCACCGGAGATATGTACGAATGGCCAAGCAAGTAAAACATATGGTACTTCCCCATGGTGTAAGCAGCGTTACAATGGTAGGGAAGACCTCAATCACCTTTCTTTTTCCTATCTTAAGAGCATCGTGACTTGGTATTTTCTTAACAAACACATTTTATTGCCTCATCAAGTTAAGTGGAATCAAGATTTACTCAATGAAGCAATCACTCGTGTGTTTGGACTTTGGAATGCTATTGGAAGCGAAGCACTCTAGAAGATCTAGAAGGAAACATGTGCAGTAACCTTTGGTCAGATTGCCAAAGACCCGATCCCTAGTCTACCTAGATAGAAGGGCCTCTAATTGCGAGACCCCCCCCCCCCGGAACAACAGGGTGTGTCCTTATAATACAACAACCTGAAAAACAAATGTGTCCCCACCAAGGTGCTAAAAAAGGATTATAAAACATATTTGTAACTCTATTTGAGTTTCTTTTTAAAGGAATTATGGTATGTGGCCATAATCTCCCAAGATTACCCTAAATTAGTTGGAAGCTCAAGTGAAGACAGGTTTCAATATCGATTGGAACTTTTGTATCCCATGAAGCTAGAATTTAGATACCTAGCACGACAAAATTAGATGGACCCAAGAACCCACTAGGGTAGAACTTGGGAAGAAATAACATTAAGGCCTAACACAGAAGTTTGTTTCATACAAAATCCACCTGACGCAGAGGA